>JAJIYU010012237.1:0-14670 GCA_030144865.1 Tinospora cordifolia | reverse complement strand
GTTGTTGACAAATAGGCACATGATATATGGCAAAACTATTGCATGAGTGCTATGTAGGTAACTTCTGAGCAGGCGAGACTAGGGCAACATGCCAATTTGAGGTACCAACTTTGAGTAGCTTCATCATTATAATCCTTTGGTGGACATCATCAATTCGACATTGTGTTATAAGGGTGGTTAGTAGCAAACAAAATTCTCAACGTTAAAAAGGAATGATTATGCAATAAATGCAAAATACGAGACAAAGAGATGAGGTATGATGTAAAGTCCTAAACCATGAGACAAGTAGTTTCAAGGGAATTTATAGGTTGTACTAGTCATGTAAAAGCTAGACTTATGCATGCATGTTTGAATCACCATGCCACCATCAAGACACTTTTTGCCTTACAATTTCTACTTAAGACCCCTCTACTGTATAAGCTCCTCATTTCTGTCATCTCTGAGGTATACAATTCATATCTTAAACTTCATTTGTAAGCTGTCTTCTTTCTTTTGCTTGCATGTGACTTATGTATTGACGAGTTTTTTGGTTGGCACCATAGAAATGCCCCTCCCATTGCCTATCATTCTTGTTTTCCTCAATTTTCAAGCACTGAACTAGCGGGGATCAACACCTACATGGGTTTCAAACCATTACTCATCATTGCAACTTTGTGTTGGTCCAAAACTCTCACCAAACACAATTATTATCATGAAAACATGATTTGGAATGTGAGATGATAAAAAGGGAAATAAATAAGCTTTGCTGTGACTTACTTCAAAGAATGGTAATATTTTGGGCCAACTACGCTTCTTCACACTAGTGCTTAACGTAAAAATATGGGAAAAGAGCTGCAGATAGTTACTTCAAACTCATGTTTGAAATAGAAACGTAATCGTTATTTTAACTATGTAGTAGTGCTAACATAATTTTTTTTTTCCTTATTTTTACACTACAAAGATAATTTTTCCATGCAACTAAAATAAGATCCATATAAGTTCATTTATTGAGTGCAATTATTACAATTAATTTAAGATTTCATAAAATTAAATCAAACTTGCTTCCATGAGGGTGTCAAATAGGGAAAGCCGCCAAAAACTTTTTACTATACTAACAAAGGTTGGGTTAAGTGAATGAGACTCAATACCTATAACCAAAGGTCTTGAATTTGAGTTTTGAATATAAAGCTAATCATACTGGGAAAACTTTCTATTCATGACTCTATCATAGCTCAAAAGATGATTAGTTTTGATATACACATAAAGTTAGTATGAGAGCGCACACTGAATAACAAAAACAAAACACTCAATTTCTCGTCTCCGAAGTATGCAATATATAGCTTAAACTTCAGTTGTGAGCTATATACTTTCTCCTTGACTTCGAATAAAAAAAACAAAAAATTAGTTGACAATGGGCTAATGCTCTTCCCGTAGCCCATATTTTATGTTTTCCTCATTTTTCAAAGACTAACTAGCAAGGGAACAACATCTACATGGGTCAAACTAGTATTCATCATCACAACTTTGTGTTGGTCCTAAGAGTGCCCCAAACACGATTATTATTGATAGATCATGATTTGAAATCTGAGATGACAAAAAGATAATTGAATAAGTTTGTCATGTCCCTACTTAGAGACTTCAATTATACTTCTTGACACTAATGCTAAACGTAATGGTAAGGAGAAATGGACTTCACATAATTTCTTAAAATTGCGTCAGAAATAGAAGCACAATCATAATTTTGATTATCTAGCACTGCTAACAAAATGTTTTCCTCATTTTCACGCCAGAGCAACAATTTGCCCAGTTTATTTATTTTGAGGGAAATTATTGTAGTTAATTTGATAAGTCATAAAATTAAATTAATTGAACCTGGTAACCTGAGGCCACGTGCCAACGAAGGAGGCACAAGCAGGCGACCACAGCAAACCTGCGTCCTGGCCCTGGCTGGCACACAACCGCGCCAACCACATTTCCTGAGCGCTCATCGAACCATTTCTATGATTCGCTCGGTTCGCTCAGCGATCATTCTCTGCTCGGCCGACTCGACTCACTTTCGCCTAAAACCGCCACCTCGCCACCACATCACCGCTGCAACTTGCATCGCCACCGCCTTTCAATTTCATTTCCTCCGTCTCAACAACACCATCTACTCAAGCTCCTCACTCCGCCGGCTATTTTCGCCGACCCCTGGATTTCCCCGAGCTCCAGAAACCGTCGGATCATCGATGGACATCGAGAGGAACCCTTCGCCGGAACATGACCCGTCTGTTCGCAGTGTCGAGTACTCCGATACTGCGGCGGCGATATCCAACGATGTGACGGAACAGAGTTCTAGCAGTTCTGATGTTCGTGAGAACTCTGGCTTCGAGTATTCGGTGGAAGAGAATGTTAGTGTCGCCGATGCTTCTGTGAGCGAGGATGTGTCTGGATCTTTCGAAGTGTCTGGATCTTTCGACAGCGAGGAATATGGATCTGTTGATGAAGACTCGGAGAAGAGAGTTCTTCCGGAGGAGCTTTTGAAGGATGTGGTGGTGCTGAGTTGCGAGTCATCGGCTGGAAGTGGCTCCTGTGACGTTTATTTGGTTGGTACGGCGCATGTTTCTCAGGTACTTTTAGTTCATTGTTTGTTTCAATTTTGGTTGATTCTTCTTAAGCTTGATTTTATTGAGAATTTCCATACGAACCGGAGTTTTATTGGTATTCAGATTCAGTTTCGAGCAAACTGACAAGCATGCATAATGAAAGAGAGAACCGTTGATGTTTTCTGTTCAGGCACATTTACACTTTTGAAGAATTGTTAATCTTGCTTCTTGGTTGAATTGCCTTTGCTTTGGATTTCGGAATTTGTTTGCAGAGCTGAACAAGCATTCCAAACTCATTTAAACATCCTAAGAACCAGTATAGAAAAAGGAGAAAAGAACAGCTTGGAAATTCATAATTACGTTCACTAAATGATAAGCCAACTCATAATCATGCTCTCTTCAGCCTGAAATTGACTTGTGAAAAATCGTATAGAAGGTTGCCGTTTTGTCACATGGTGGGAAGAAAGAGAGCCTGAGGCACCGCTCCATCCAACACGTATAAGGCTCATTCTTTGAAATTTATCAAACCATTAGGCTTCCAATCTGTGACTTTTCTTATTAGAACTGCTATGAATGACATGCTTGAAAGTTGGACCTTTTAAAAAAAATGGCAAGTGTCACTTGTATGAATGATCATGAGTTGTTGGCAATATTTGATTACACTAGTTTTCTTTTGCATAATTTGAATCCATTTAGACACAAATTGTTCTAAGTCCTGTTAAAGGAGGAGGTTAGTGGAAGGAAGCTGATATCCAGTGTAAAACTTTGCTAATCAGTTATGATAAAAATGAACTTAATTGAACAAAACAAAGGGCTAGGAGTTTTTGTTAAGTTACCTGTTATACCTACCTCCTAGTGTTTCAAAAAATGGGCAAAGTTGCCATTTGGCACTTTGGTGATAAATGAGTAATGGTCCCTATACTATAGATTGGTGCATGTAAAGAAGTTAGTTTACAACAGTATGCTTAGGTTAGGGTAGCACCTTGCAACATAATATGATAGTATGATTAGGAGAAAAGTAGATATTAATACCATTTCAAAAGAACAAATGGTAGGGAAAAATGTAGAGAAATAGAAAATGTATGATGTAGACTGTTATAATGGGAAACTTAGAAACAGAAATAGCAAATGATAATTATAGACAAGAAATCTAAATAATGTGTCGTTGAGGTGTCTATAAAGCATATGATGGATCATAGGACATTTAACATGGTTGGTTGGTATGCACCCCTATTAGGATTAGATCAACAAACCAAAAGACAATTGTGAGAAGATGTGAATGAAGTCATCCAAGATATATTTGAAGTGGAAAGCTTAAGTTGAAAATAGAGACCAATGTTGCCAAGTCCTCGCCTACGTGATGCCTAGCCCCCTCGAGTGCTTATGTAGTGACGAAGACGCTATGGAGAGGTATTTGTAATTTTTTTTTTCTTTTGGAAACTTGAAAACCTTAAATTAATAAAAATCAAATAGTATATTAACATAAATGATATATTATTTATAATATATTATCTACTTTACACACACATACATATAGAGTGATGGACTAATAAATAAATAAATATTCTTTAGGGACTTTTAAATAATTATTTTTTGGCCTGCCTTTGATCCATCTAGACATTGCTTAGATCCATCTTTCCGCCTTGACAACACAGATATAGATGGTGGTAGATATATGTAAGGGTAAAAACAATTGAAGTGTTTCTTGTGTGTTATTGAAAAATTGGTGTTTATGCATAAATGTAGGAGTACTTGTTTGTTGGGAAGCAAGAAGACCCTTTGACATTTCTTGCTCTACAAAGTACAAAGATGAAAGGGCTGATCTTCAGATACAAAAATAATGTGTCTGCTTTGTTCTTTGGGAGATTTACCTTTTGTCTAGGGAAAATCATAAATCCTAACCCTAGATCCTCCTTAAGACATTAAAACCATAAAACTTGAAAGAGCCCTGGAATTTTTATTAATTATTCTAAAATAAATACTTGGTTAGATTTGCAACATTCTTGAAGATGTAAGACAGAGACATAATATATCACAGATAGTTGTGGTCCTTACGCTTGTTTCTGCGGTTGCAGGAATCCTGCAGAAATGTTCAAGCTGTCATCAGTTGCTTAAAACCGCAGGTAATTCCCTCTTTAAAATTAGATAGACTTGATTACTGTATGACATGTAGCAATTTGCTGCCTGATTGATGATTATAGAACTATACAAGTAAAACAACTCTAATTTATTCTGCAAAGCTAATATATGTGTTGCACTATTCATTTCTTGGTGACAGGTTGTTTTCTTGGAATTATGTGCTCGTCGAGTGGCTATATTGACTCCTCAAAATCTGCAGGTATGTGTCATATAACCTGTGATCTGTCTCTGTTCTAGTCAATTGGTACATACCATGGCAGTTAATTGTTGAACATATAGTGGCTACGAATGAACTTGTGAAATTTTAGGCAGGAGCTGTTGAAACTACTCCATGGTCCAACATAATTTTTTTTTTTTTTAAAGGAATATATAGAGCACCTTACATTTTCTCCTCAAACTTTGGGTCTTAACTGTCTTTCTAATTTCTATAACTTAAAAAATCTTTCTATGTAGTTTATAAATTGTTTTGTAATCACTTCTGAACACTCTACCATTAAATAGATTTTGGATGGTGCCTCTAAATTATATCACTTCTGCTAAAACTTTCGGTAGAAGCTATACAAGGGGGACAGGGTCTCACTACAAGTTTTCAGATCTAATGTCCTTGAATCTGATTAGTATCTAATCCATTATGTACACATTGCATTAAATTGCAATAGGCAGGTAAGCCAAAGAAAATAGTCAAGGTCAATGGGAAATTTTACTTGATTGCCTTGATAACTTCAAAAAACTACAAAAATGCTATTAATTCTAAAATAATGGCACTTTTACCCTATTTGACCATTCAGTGCCTTGTAAGTGTGTAACATGGTGCCTAGTGGGTACGTGACAAGGTACCATGTTACATGGTCTTTGCTAAAGCATTTGAAAATGCCTTTTCTTTAAAAGAAAAAAAAAAGGAAAAACTTCAAGACATTTTAATTGAACATCTGTGATCTATTACAACTTTCAACAGAAATAATTTTAAAGAAAGCATGTTATGAACTTGGGCTTTATCAACCAAGTGAATATTTGTTCTTGTTGCGACCATGGTATCCGGCTACAAGGATTGTTTGTTATTTTGGGGGTGTTATTAGAGTAGAAGAAATAGGTTGCCTTGACATTATCAAGCAAAGGAAGTTCGTTTGTGTTTGTGATGAACTTGACATTGAAGTGTTGTTACATAGATGCATTAAAATCAAAGATGAAGGGGTTATCAATTTGGTATGGTTTAAGTATGGAAGACTGGGAACGATTTGCATCATGAGGCCTATGCGCGCAATTACCCTCAGTCATCTCCTTCACCTAGGAATGAGTCAGGTGTTGATTATGGTGAGTGGTTGAAGGCGCCTGTGTCGCCATATCTTAAACACATATATAAGGTCATTCATTTAGAAGTTCCACAGATTTAAAACTGGCTGAAAGAGGTTCGCTTGGAAATCTTGCATTATGGACTACTCAACATACTTTGTTTGCAGGAGAAGGCTCTGCACGATGGTGACTGTGATTAAAGGAAAGGATAAAGCGGTAACTTCTTAAGAAATAGATAATAAAATGAAATGTCATCATGAGGATCTGATGACATCTCCTTCATTAAATTATAAGCCCCCCAAATGGTAGCAAAGTGGATGCAATGTCATTAATGGAAATTGGAGAGGGTTTTTTGGCGGTACCTGGTAGACACTGTTTATGACAGGAGATATGCCATTGATTGCGAGCATAGTAATCTTGATATAGAGGCTTTACCATCTCCTATATGTGCCACTATTTTAATGGGCAGAGAGAAAGAGGTGACTGATCTTAATCAATTTGGAAATGAATCATAAAAATGTTTTTTTTTTTTTTTTTTTTTTTTTTTTTTTTTTTTTTTGTCTTCTGTGCCTTTTAACTATAATAATAACCATACCCAGCCACTGTTGAATCATTCAAATCCACTTGATACTTGGGCTGGGGGCCTCTGGATCATTATGGCAATATCATATGCCCTGAAAGTTGGTTTGAGGCAAATGTTCTTCTCACAGTTGATGCAGATGTCCGAGCCATTTTAAGGTGCTTGAGGCGTTCTTCAAAATGGATTTCTTTCATCTTGTTCGTTGTTGTTGATTCAAATTGGTAAATATTTCTAATAAGAAGTTTTGTTTGGTTCTTCTTGAGACCAATTTGTATTAAATGGCATTGATGTTCCTTCTTTCTTGTCAAAAAAAGGTGTCTTCAATTTTTTATTTATTTTTTTATTTATTTTGATTTTACTTCAGTTTTATCTCTCAAAATGGGGATACCAGATTTGAACTTTCATTTTGTTCTAATAAGGCGTTTTCAATGAAGATGCCTTCTACTAAAATATCTATTCAAGCTTTTTTTTTTTTTTTTAAAAAAAAGAAAAGGCTGTGTGATGTGGCACCATGTCTGACACCTACAAGGTGTTGAATGAATGGTCAACTAGGGCAAGAGACTCATTATTTTAAAATTAATGGTATTTATATTGTATTTTTAGATTGTTAGGGAAATCAAGTTAAAAATCTAAGGTCATTGATAGATGAGGGAGTATTCATATTTTAGTTCTGAATAAATTAGACTGTATTAAGGGTGATGAGGTAGATAAGATGCATAAAAGGCTAGCTCAATTTGAGGCTGAAGAGTACAGGAGAACATTGCTTAATCTTGAGTTAGATATTCTGATTCATTCATTGCCATATGCTCTGTTTGATTATATGTTGGATGTCAATGGATTGTTGTGTCTATTCTTTCACACCTTTCGATGCACTTATATCACTGCTTTAAAGGGTAAAACTCAAGTCTTGATCCAGTTCAATGATTGATGGTTAAGAAGTTAAAAGGACTAATAATATTTGCACATTTCTTTGATAAATAATTAAATAAGATATGCACCTTGAAATGCTAATCTTTTATTTGAGACCCATGAAGATGAAAATTTTAAAACTGCATGTTCAATTCACTTGTTTTTTGAGGATGAGATTTCCCCTTCTCTGGCTGTGTGGGACAAATGTCATAGGCTAACCCCATTTTGGATAAGCAGTTGTTCTTTATCTTTGGTTTATTTTATTTCAAAGTGGATGAGAGTGGTGGTTAAGTGTGTACAAAACTGATCTCACATGTTTTCTGTTCTTACCTCTACATTTTTCGCATAATGTCAATACACATACAGTACTTGTGACACAAAAAAATAATACATTTTTTTAATATGAGTCTATGACTTATTTTTTGAACAAGAAACAAAAGCATTTACTGAAAGTATTAAAAAAAGAAAAATAAAGGAAAAAAAAAAAGAAACAGAAAGCAGAGCACCAGAGTATGAGACTTACTCTCAGCAGCCCCTAAGAACTAACTGAACCACTAATTGACTTCAAGGCTCATGGCTAGATATGGTTTATACACCAAAATTAAGCTATATGCTTTGACTATGAAATCAATGTCACCAATATTTCTGGCGAGTCAACATTGGGAAAACCTGATCAAGATCGAGAGAGAGAGAGATAGAGAATGAGTCAAGTTACTTTTGGGCTCTGAATCAACTAATACCAATTTTGATGTAGCAATGAGGTGTTTTATTTTCACTTCTTATGGTTTCTATTCATGTCAATATGTTCCCTTGTTTTCACTGGCTGTCTGTTTGACAATGACGTGTAAGCCTTTAAATTGGTTGTTTTGCAATTATATGCTTGGAAATCATAAGAACTATTTCCGAGTAGTTGATTTTGCAGTTGTTTGGTCTGATTGGGGATGCAAAAAGGGATGTTAGGGGTGCTCAGGAGAACCTCTTTTTCCTAGCATCAGTATCGGTAAGTGTGTTTATGCTCTCAAGGGGGTACCAGCTGGGGAATTGGTTGAGGGGCTAGAAACCTAGAACCCCATTCTGTATAGCTTGTTGCTTGATTTTGAGTCTTCTATCCTTGATTCATATCTTGTTCAGATCGTAGACTTACACTTAATATAATTTACTTTGTTTCTAGTGAAGAAAATAAAAATAAAAATAAAAAATCATATCCTGTATCATACTGTGGCTATGAAATAATGTTTGCTAACTTTTTCTCTACTCAACAATAGATCAATTTGGATATTATTTTGAAACTATGAGATGGTATGGATTATTATGTTATGACAGAGACCAACGTATTGCTTCAATATTATCTTTGACTAGTCAAGCTCATTCATGTCCGTTCTATTTCTATTTCAAGCACCTTACGAGTTACTTTTGCTGTAATGATACTTCTTATTTTAACCTTTTGTATGCTTCCTTATGTGGAGATGTGGCAATTTCTGTTGAATAGGTACCAACCATGAAAGAAATGATAGAAATGTGGAAGAAAAAGAATTCAAACGCTTTTGGAATTCTTTATAGCTGGTTTCTTGCCAAGGCATGGTCTCTATTCATTACTGAATACTAAACTATTAGGAGTCATGCTCCTTGATCTTTTCTGTTTGTTAATTTTCTTGTAGAGCTGAACTTACACGGTTCTCAACCTATTGTGTTTTCCATTTCTTGTTCTCTTTCTAATGTTAGGTTGCTCATAAACTTGAGGTTTTCCCTGGTTCGGAGTTTCGGGTGGCCTTTGAAGAAGCAAGGAAGTATGGTGGAAAAGTCATTCTTGGTGATCGTCCAGTTCATGTATGATAACACTTTCCTATCTTTGCTTTTTGACTAGTAAAGGAATTAACTCATCAGTGTATTAATTAATACTCACAACTTGACCACGTTTTTTTTTTTTTTTTTTTTTCCAAATTTTGGGAGTCGGGGAAGGAGGCCTAAATGCTTGATCAACATTCCCTGCAGAATGTCCATACATCTTCCTAATGATGCAAAAAATCATGTTTCTTGATGTTCTAGAATGGACTGAATTTCTTAATTCTGAGCATTGAATCTGTAAACTTATGTTGCATATCATGTTCATACATCCATCTTGATGAAATGATGGAGATTTCAGTCTTTTTCAGGATTGGTTATCTAGGTAATATTAATTAGTTGTTAATGCAGTGAAATCTTTTTGGAATCTTTCTGTGGGATTACTTTTTAATGTTTCTATCCATCATCCTGCTGTTGGTCATCTTGAATCTCAGTTATTTAAGAATGCAGTCTTTCCTGCTTCATCGATTACTGCTCAAGGATTTTGATATTGGAATACTGTTGACTGGAATAGATTACAATACGGAGGACTTGGTGCAAAATGCCACTCTGGCACAAGGTGAAATTTCTGTACAGTATTCTTTTCCAAGGTGTATTTCTACCAAGTACTGAGGAACTCGATAAAATGGTAAGCTTGCTTCTGTCAGTGGTCAGATGCCATCATTATGTTTCACATCTTTAGTGTCTTCCTCATGTTTTTCATTTCAGGTGAAAGACATGGATGATGTTGACATGTTGACGCTTGTGGTTCAAGAGATGAGCAAGGAATTCCCTTCTCTGATGGAGACTCTTGTTTATGAGCGAGATCTGTTAGTATTCTATTGTTCTCCCTTGTGCCATAGTAATTTTCTTGATATTAGATTATTGAATAGTAAATATTTGAGCTTGTTTTTGAGAGATCTCTGAAAGTCTTGGATGGAATTTTTTGTGTCTTTGTTCTTGTTTCACCTGCTTTACTGCACCACCAACGCATACATTAATGTCATTTTTATAGGAATGTTTCATGATTATCTCAATAACAATAACAATGTTGATTCCTGTTATAATTACTAATTCCCCATCATTAATTACTATTTAATTCTCATTACTCACTTGAGCACTTAAAACATTATTAATAATAGGTAATGCTCATATTTAATTTTTGATTTTATGTGTTTAGCATTTGTTCTCGTGCATTTGCATATTTGACACCTATGCATAACAATGGTTTATTACTGTCAATCAAACAATGAGATTTTAGTGTTGTAATGCGTTTTATGTGAAATTATGTTGCAAGCCATTGTACTGTTGCCGTATCTGCATAGAAACTTCTGATAAAACTTGTAAGTGGGGTACATGCATTGGTTTTCACTTCTAAGTAGTTATGGCTTGAAAGAACTTAGTTATGCATTTCTTCATTGGAAGCTGGCAGAGTTTTTGCTCCGTCTCTTCAAATTGGTCATTTTTTTTTTCAAATTATATTTTATTTCTTATACTGAAGTCTGGAAGGACAGAAAGAAGGTAATGTAAATTTAGTAAAAGTGATAAAGCTTTCTCTTTTTATAAGGAACCTGTTGGAACTTGCAAGATTTTTAGCTTCTTGTAAACATACACCTTGTTAATAAGTTCCATTGAGGTTGTGTCTGTAGCTAGTCAGATTTTAGTAGAAAAGTCAAAGGGACAAAGCTAAACTCCTTTTCTAGGTGTACAAGTCTCATTTGATACGAATGGAGATGCCCACGGTTAAATAACCCATTAGTGCTAGTAAATGCAAAAGAGGCAGGAACACATTTGGTGGTATCGTATATAAGATCACGGCTACGTTTAGGCCTAAAGTTGCCCTATTATTAAAGCATGTAGTGATCTTACTTTTACCAAAGTAGCTACAGGGTGACCAACCCACTGGACCGGAGGCAACCGAGAATGTTCTGTCAAAAAGCAAAAAGGATTAAGAACAATCTTCTCTTAAAGGAGGAGGATTGGAGCCACACAACCGCTCTGTTGATCCTAACCCTTAGAGCTAGAGGACTACGTTAAAGCGAAAAAATTCTGAGTTCATGCTATATCATATTTGTCATTTTTCTTCAAAAAAAAAAAATATTTAGTTTCTCTTAAAAAAGTCTATTTTCTTCTATTCATGTCTGGTCTTCTTGGAAGACTAAGTCTCAGAAGAATTTTTGAAACTGTCCAACTAATTGTGGTGCATGCTTCGCTGGTGCTCACTCATTCATCAAGCCTGCCATGGCCAAGAAGCCACTGGCCAAAACCATGGGCAAGAAGTCTGCCATGCAGCTCACTGTTTCTCCTTCCTACTGAGGGGGCTGGAGCTTGTCAGCTACCTTAAGCCTGCCATCGGCAAGAAGCCAGTGGCCAAAACCTTGACCATAGATGGAACATGAGCTTCTCAAATGATGTTGTGGTGGGAAAAGGTTGTTTAGCAGAGTAGTCAATTCAGAATGAATGATTTGGTTGTCATAACCCAAATGGATCCAGTGATCAAATTTGCCCATCCCCTTTCCTGATATTCATACAGCTCCTAATATTGTTAAGATGGATCCTAAGTCGGTATCCATTCTATGAGTCACGTCCTTGACTTCGTGAAGATTCCAAGAAAATTTTGGTTATGGAAATATCTGTTGCTTTCCTGAAGTGGATATTTGCACCATCGCCATCTTAGGTCTGATATGGTTAGAGAGGTCTTTTAATTAGATGGTTAGTGCAGGCACATGTTGTGTAAGTGAGGTTGTTTCTGTTTTTCAACTTCTTGTTCTTGGAAGTTATTATATATATATATATATATATATAATAGTGGATTCCTTCCTTTTTTTAAAGTCAATTTTCTATGTTCAGGTATATGTCATCAACTTTGCTACGAGTTGCTCAGGAACATGCTTCGGTCGTTGCTGTAGTTGGCAAGGGGCACCTGCTAGGAATTAGGAGGCACTGGAGGCAGCCTATTGTGGTAATTATCTTCTCTAAATCTATGAATAGTTAATTTAATGTTTATACTATAACCATGAAGCAATACTATATATCCTTATAGGGATTGGAAGTTGATGTTGTGTTGTATAATGTAGATTTCAAAGGTCTCATTCTTGATTGAGTAATTTAAAGTAATATCAAATACGAGCACTATCTCTAACAGTCATGCCCAGATCAACTGGTTCTGATCTTAATAATTTCAAGCTTGAAATGTAAGACTGTCTCCTTGTTTAATCTAGCTGCTGGACTCCATCTGAAAATATAATATTATTTAATTTGCTTCATAAATCTGCTTCACGCCATGCAATCTATGTAGAAGGCTTATATATTTGTTGTGCTTGTAAATGATTGTCTTTCTTAATTTTCTCTGGCTTCGACCAACAACTAATATGGCATAGGCTATTTTTGTTAACTGGTACTTGTAATGGTGTAATGGTTTTTGTAATGAATGTTTAAACTATAAAGGGTTTATGTCTCATTCTATCTCAAAGCGGGCCTACCATTATCACTTGGACATATCATTTGAATCATTTCTAATTCATTTGGAAGGTGATCGTAGGTTTTGTGAAATTGGAAAAAGCTCCGTTGAGTTGAGTTAAAAAAGTAGCATCTACTTCCTAGAACTAGTAGAAAAAAGATTACGAGAAAGTTGATTAGACTTATCACTATTGGGACATCTGGTTTTAGACAGGCTCTGTCTGTAACGTCTCATTTCGCATGTTTCAGGTAAATGAACTGCTTGAAATTCCTACACAAAAGTCCGGTATCACTACCAGAAAGATTCTCATGTCCCTTGGCGTTGTGGTTGCTGGTGCAGCCATCATATCCAGTTTCTTTCTTACTGGGAAGAGATGATCGTAAAAGTAGATAGATTAGTGACTCAATGTTCGTTTTTGAATTCAATTTCTTGGTCACTGGAAATTTCATTCTCTGAGTAATAAGTCAATTCATAATATGTTCTTGGCCCCACCCCTCACAGCCCCCATGTATTTTCGTGTGGCTGCCTTTGCTGATTCTCCTTGTAATGAAAATTCTCCACATTTTCCCTGCTGATGAAATCATCTGTATTTGACAAACTATACACAGTTTGGATTTAGAAGGTGTGGAAACATTTTCATATTCTGAATAACCTGTGCTTTTACTGCGATAATAACTACTGTATACAGGCTTGGCGGAATAAAATACCCTCGAAGTGAAGACATCAAAAAATAAAATCACTGTTTCCTTGAGCAAACTTAGCTTTACATATAAATTAGGTGTTAATGAAATATAAATTAAAAAATTATACATTCAAATAACATCTCTTGTGATTCCTTCCTCAAATTATTTGTTTATTTGTTTATTTATTTATTTATTTGATGTGAGGTAGTTTGGGGATGGGGTAGTATGATAGATCATTTTGGGTCTATTTTATGCTATATTTTACCTTATGTTGCAGGTGATCATTTTCTCCACTCAAATTTGTGATTATTAGGTCATCAATTACTTTAGAAATTAAAGAAAAATTTAATTACTTGAACAGGGAGTAAATTAAGGTTACACGCAATGCGGGCTCAAGTGGCGCTCAATGCTTTTAATCTTTTTTTTTATTTATTTAAATAGGGGCAGCGCCCCAAAAAATTCTTTTGGGGCTGCCCATATATATATATATATTTATATTTATATATTTAAATAATTGTGTATGTTTTTATACAAACGTAAATAATAAGTATTTTAAAAATATATATTTTATAAATAAAATATTATATTTAGTATATTTAATGGATTGATGTAGTTGTAAATTTTTTATAATATAATTTAATGCGTTGATGAAAAAAAAAAAAAGAAAAAAAAATCTTATTGGTGCCTGCCTTTTTCTCCTCATCAATCAAGAGATTATTATTATTATTATTTTGTTACTAGTAGTAATGGTTCTTTGTGCACGCAATTCTTAAAAGAAACAAATAAGATAGAATATATTTTTACTAAAAGAGATTCTTATATGGTTATTTTAACGAAATGTTTAATAATTTATATTATTATAGGAGGAATATTTCAGATAGTTAAACGGTAAAGCTTCTTTTTCTTTTTTAAAATCTAAAGTATCTTTTAAAGGTTAATGTTATACTTAATTTTTTTAAAATAATCTTATTGTTAATAGGGTTAAAAAAGTAATAATAATATTACAAATGACTAATTTTCTTTTTTTTTTTTTTTGATATTCTACATTTTAAGTTTTTTAAGTAAAATTTTCAACTTACGTTTCAAATTGTAAGTTTTATTTTCAATTGTTCCTTTTAATATTTTTAATAATTTAATTATATTAATGAACATAAAATATAATTCTATTTTAATAAAAATATTTTACTGAAATAATTTTTTAGTAAAAATTACATGTAACACATA
>JAJIYU010012236.1:0-14732 GCA_030144865.1 Tinospora cordifolia | reverse complement strand
TATATATATATTAAAGAAAATAAAAATGAAAAAATTATTAGTCAAATTAATTAATAAAACTTGATTAGCAAGTTATATATTTATGGGTTACAAAAGTAAAAGTGAAAAATATTATTAATCAGTTATTTAAATAAATTATCTAATTAGCTAGTTGATTTGGATTTAATACATCACAAAAAAAGAAAAGAAAATGGAAACAAAATATATAGAATTTATAATTTAATTGTACAATTGAAATAGAACAGAAATATAAATTGGAGATTGGAAAATTTTTAGAAAATTTGGATAATATAAATAATTAAAAATTCAGATACTGAAAATAAAAAAAATCTCAAAATAAAAATATAGAAGTGTTAGCAAGTTTAAATTATAGATATAGGTTGAAAAACAATTAGCAATACATGGATTGCAAAAATTTGCAATTAAATATGTGTATAGATATGATTTATATTAGTAAAATATAGTGAGGAAAAAAAAGAAAACAAAATTTGGGCACACCGCCCAAAATATACATATATATAGATTGATTTAAAAATAATAAAATAAAAATAAAAATAAATGTGGCACACCAAATGAAAAGAAAAGAAAAAAATAAAAATAAAATTTTGGTGGCACACCGCTTGAAAAGAAAACCAAAATAAAAAAAATCAAGAGATTGATCAAGCCAAAATAATAATAATAATAATAATAATAATAATAATAATAATAATAATAATAATAATAATAAACTCTAAATACTTGATTTTGCTAATTTATATGCAAGAGAAAATTAAAAAGTTGCCTTTGGAATTGCCACCCAAAGTTACTAAATTTTACTCCCCTAAACTCTATATAAAGGACCCTAGTGCTCTCATTGTTTTCATCCCAAGTCAAGAGTATATTAGTCCCTCTTGACTCTCTCTAGCCTTCTTCTTGGCAATCCCCTCAGTTCTTGAATGATCTTGAACTGTTCTTGAGTGTTCTTGAGAGTTTTTGAGTGTTTGGAAGCTTTGAAGTAATGGAACTCTGTGAGATTTTAGAAGTGTGCAGAAGAAATTTAATTAAGATGAAAGTGGTTTCTAACTTTTACTTCTTTATTTTAATTTGAATAAGTCTTGCATGTATGATGATGTTTTGAAGTTGAATGATTGAATATATTTTTTAAATATGCATGCTTTATTTATTTGATGTGCCATGAATATAAATGTTATGCATGTTTAGAAATCAAGAATAATGATGCATGATATGCTTGAACTATGCCATGAATAAATATTTGATGGTTCATGTTATGTACATGTTGCATCAATGGTTTAATCCGATATTGTGTGTTTTATCACTAAGAAAAGATTAAACAATGATTCAATCTACGTATCGGCGCGATGTAGACCGCATAGTGTCATCATGTGTGTTCCACCCCGACCCGGCTTGCCGGTTTACCATTGATGATTTTGAACTAGGTTTCCAAGAGTGATCCCACTTCATAGATATGGGGTTTGAGTTTTTAAGAGTGATTCTCTCTCCCAACGATGTAGAGTACAGAGATTAAACTCGTTCGGTCTGAATGTCAACCGTAAATAAGAAATTTGTTTGAATTGTCTAATGTACAAAAGTTTTTGATATGCTTGGTTTGTTTGAATTAAAATAATGATTTAAATGTTTAGAAAGATCCACTGGGCTATGTGCCCACCCGTTCCTTCTATTTTTCAGGTAATTGAATTACATGAAGACCATGAATATTAGTTAGGTTCTTTTATTTAAAAATGTTTTTAAATTTCTATGTAAGGGTATGTTGCCCAAGCTTTGAATCTTTCGCTGTAATAATTTTCTTTAAGTTCAAATTATGTATTCAATTTTATTTAATTAATTGAGTTTATGAATTTCAGTTATTTCTTGTACTATTACCTTATTAAATTTTTTTAAATTTAAGTTATGTACTGTTAAATACAATCAAGGCATGAAATAATTGAAATAGAAAGTGATGCAAGTTGTGTACTTGTAAATGTAACACCGGTCCGACCCGCCGTTTGGTTTAGGCCACTGTCAAGATAATGGTGGTCGTGTCCAATGCTTAAAGATGTGGGGGTTGGGGTGTTACAATTTGTAGCATATCCTAGAAAGATTCCTTCATCGCTTTTTGCATCAAATTTTTCAAGTTGATCCCTGTCATTTAAAATATAACATACACTACCAAATATGTGAAAGTAACTTACATTTGGCTTTCTTCCTTTTCATATTTCATATGATGTTTGTTATGTCCCTGGGCGAAGATACACTCTGTTAATGGTGTAGCCTGTTGTGTTCACTACCTTAGCCCAGAATTTTGTTAGAAGACTTGCAACTTGAAGCATTACTCTTGCTATTTCCTGAATATTACGATTCTTTCTTTCAACAACACCATTCTATTGAGGTGTCTTTGGAGCAAAGAACTCGTGACTAATACCCAATTCATTGCACAGATTAGAGAATTGTTGATTTTCAAATTTCCCTTCCATGATCACTTCTGATTTCTTGAATTTTGACACCTTTTTCAGTTTGCAGTCTTGTGCACAGGTTCTCGAAGTTGATAAACATATTTGATTTTTCCCTAAAAAAGATAACCCATGTAAATCATAAAAAATCATCTACAGAAATGTACACATACCTTTTGCGTCCAATGCTTTCTATTTACATTGGCCCAAATAAGTCCATGTGGAGAAGTTCGAGAATTCTGGAGGTGGTAGTAAACTGGATAGGCGAGTGTTTTGTTCTTTTCTGCTTGCCCATCTAGCATGGACCACAGATTGCAATCTTATCTAAATTGAGTTTTGGCAATCCACAAACAACATCAATTCTACTGATGTTTTTAAGAGTTTTGAAGTTAATGCGTCCGAGCTTTTGATGCCAACGGCGTCATGATGCACTTTTCAACTTGATAGCAGCTGTCTGTAGTTCTAGTACCCTTAATGAATGTTGTTCTTGTGCTGGTGGTTATGCTACATTCGTCCTTGGTGAAGTTAACCAATAAGTCATCATCACACAGTTGACTGTTGCTAATCAGGTTGGCCTTTAATCCTTCAACAAACAACAGGTCCCTTAGCTTGGGTAGTCCAGCAACATTTAATGTTCCTCTTCCAATGACCTTTCCTTTTTCCCCCATCACTGAAGGTGACGTGACCATCTTTTCTTGCACAGAAAGAGGTTAAAAAAATGTATGTTACCTGTCATGTGTTTTGAGCAGCCACTGTCAAGATACCATGTCTCATTTGAGCATGCAGATAGTGCAGTATGGGCAACCAATGCTCTGTTTTGAGTTTTAAGCACCCATCTCTGAACAATTTTGGTGAAATTTTTTTTGTTCTATGGGAAATTCTGTTGAAGTTTGAAACACTACTTCCAATTGTGTCCCTTTCTACCACAGAAGTAGCAGATAGATTTTTGAATTCCTCTTGTGACGTTAAACAGACAGAGGCGCATTTTAGAGTTTGCAGGAATCTTTGGTCTGATTTGTTTGCCTTTATCAACTTCAGTCTTGTATCCAAAACCTCTTTTGTCACTCGAGCTTTGCCCATTTTCTAACATTTCTTTTAGTCTCGCCTTTCCAGAATTAAGGTATTGAAGAGTTTATTCGGCATTGTCAAGTTTATTTGACAATTCATCAACCTTTCTTTCCTTCTCTTTGATTACTTCTTCTTGTGCTTTTAGAGATGCTTTCAACTTACAAACTTGCTCCATTAGTTCTTTGTTCTAGATGTTAGCCTGCAACCATTTGTCATACATGAGTTCATAAGTGTTGCGAAAATCTTCAAAACTTACTTCATCTTTGCTTTCAGATTTAGCAGAGAAAGTTGTAGCAGAATTTGCAAGGTGTGTGTGGATGATTGGTGCTGCGAATACTATGACGTTGTTTGTAACTCCTTCTCCTTCATCTTGACTATTGTCAGAGTCATCACTCCAAGACACGTTCATAGATTTCTTTTTGAGAATGTTCGCACATTCAGCTTGAATATGTCCTAACGCTCTACACTCATGACACTTTATATTTTTGAGGCAATTTTCAAAATTTGGAGATTCCTTAGCAAATTTTCTATTATCAGACCTAAATTTTGAAGATGGATTTTGTTTCTTGTAATTTTTTAGAAATTTATTAAAATTTCTGGGGATCAAGGCGAACTCATCTTCCATGTTAAGTGTGCTGGTTTTCGCCTGAAGAACAATCCCTTTGTTTTTTTTCTTGTTAGGGAGACTCATTTTATAGGGATATAAAGATCCCATGAATTCATCAAGTTGCATTTTGGTGAGGTCTTTTGCTTCTTCAATTGCTGCTACTTTTGTTGCGAATTTAGAGGGTAATGATCTTAAAAATTTTCTTACCAGCTTTTCATCTAAATATTTTTCTCCCAGAAAGAAGGCTTGATTTGCGATATCGCATAATTTACTGTTGAAGCTGGATATGTTTTCATGATCTTCCATTTTCAGCATTTCAAATTGGGAGGTTAGCAATTGCAATTTAGAGATGCGAATAACATTTGCTCCTTCATAGGTTGTCTGCAAAGTTTTCCAAGCATCTTTTGTAGATTCACACGTGGCAATAAGTTTAAACTGTTATGTATCAATTGCATTGAAGATAGAGTTGAGGGCCTTTGAGTTTGCTTGGTACAACTTTTTGTCATCCTCGAACCATTCAGACTTTGGTTTGACACCAGAGCTATGATTTGAGGTAGGAGGTATCTAGCCATCTTCAATTGCTCTCCAAGCCAACTCATCCACTAATTGAATGAATATACGCATCTTGGTCTTCTAGTAAGTGTAATTTCCTCCCTCAAGAAGTGGAGGCCTAGTGATAGATCCTCCATCCTTGGGATGATGCTTCTTGGTGCTAGAGTGACTCATCTTTCTGTGGATCTCACCTGCCAAGTTAAAGGCTTCTGATGTAAAGGTAACCCACTCTGATACCAATTGAAATTGATAGAGTCACTTGATCCAACAGGGTTCAAATGAACAACAAAGTAAATGAAACTGTGAAACACACTCAGGGGTGATTACACAGTTCGACAAAACAACCTACGTCTATGGGGCCTTGCCCAGTCCAAGAATCCATTAAAGTTTGCAAGTTATACTAGTTCACAACGGGCAATCTAACCCATAGAAGTACACTTCAAACACAGGACTCAATACTGCTCTTAAGTAAAGAAGATTGTAGTTAGACTCAGACACTTTCCTTCAGCCACAACCAACAGTCACAGCTGAGCTCTAATTAGATAAAACTGTAGCTCCTTTGATCACTCAACAAAAAAAAAAAAAAATAGAAACAATAAAGCTCTCAATGAAACAATGATTAACAACTCAATGATAGTCTTTTGAAGTATTTTCGAGTAATGATGAGAGCTTCAGACAGTTCAGAATAAATAGATTTCAAAGCAGAACATTCCTTTGGTAAAACAAATTCTAGGCAATCTTTTTGGGCAGATTGTTTGATTCACTGTCTCATCTACTGTTTGCATAGTCTTGACAGATTTCTAGAAATCATTCCCAGAATAGCAATGAGCTTTGGCAGCATACTTCTATTCTGAGCAGATTGTAATGATTTTGAAGGATCAATGTAGACCTGTTTGAATAATGAAGATTTTTCATTCTTTCTAAATGAAAACATTGCACCTTAGATTATGAAAACAATTTCTGGTTTGAAGAACAAGTTCCATATGTGAAAAAGAAACCATATTGAAAAAATCCTAGAAATGATGATAAGAGAATCAAATAGATATTATTTAGAAAAATAGATAATGAAGGCAAAATGCCATTCAGAGAAAACTTTCCTCAAATTACTTCGCTTAAAAAATATTTTGAAACAATTCTATATTCAAACGCATCAGATGATTCCATAAGGATATGTAGACCGTTATTCACTTTCTAAAGCAATTTCTTGCAATTGTTTCATTTCCAAAACACAAAATACATCGAATATTCTTATACAGCATTATTCCAAAAACTGCAAGGCAAAATGTTCTAAATTCCTTACATGGCACAAAAATCTAGAGTTGCATTAAACATTGCCAATAAGTCCTAGATCCTAAGACTCTTGTTAACTACACATCTACAACTCGCATCTTTTTTCATTTTAGTTTTACCTAATATCACCTTTACCACTTCCAGCAAGCCAAATTGATTGCTCATCCAAAAAAGACAAAAATATCTTTGATTGTTTCATTATGCTTTTGATAACAATTATATATATATGAGGCAACAAACAGAAGCTATAAACAAAAAAGAAAAAAGAAAAGACAAAAAAAAAACTTGTCTCCAATACTTTGGAGGACGTTGATGACTTGCAATAGCTTGGAGTCGTTCAATGGCCTAGTCAAATGGGTATCCATCCCAACAGCCAAGGTACCAATTTGTTTGTTGTGAAACATTAATCG
The DNA here is from genome assembly GCA_030144865.1 of Tinospora cordifolia. Lineage (NCBI taxonomy): Eukaryota > Viridiplantae > Streptophyta > Magnoliopsida > Ranunculales > Menispermaceae > Tinospora > Tinospora cordifolia. The sequence goes on along the minus strand of JAJIYU010012236.1, from coordinate 8,358 downwards.
AAATGTGCACATCATAAGATCTCTCCAACTTCCTTATTTGCCTCGTAGCTTCATATCCATCCATTACTGGCAAAGCAATAAAACATACAAAATCTCTAATAAAGAATGCCCATTACAAACCGTAAGTTACAATAGCTCATCTTACATGTGTTAGTACAGTTTTAACTTCTATTCTACATATATATTACTATAAGTCTTTTCAATAGTTTTTGGTACTGCAACTAGTGGATATGGACATTATATAAACAAAAGCACAAATTAAAAATGCTTAAAGGAGGTTAGGTGCTAGCATCAGAAAATAAAGTTGACACTTAACATAGATATTAATTACTCATAATTTTGTAGTATCTATTGTTAAGCTATTTTCTTAATCATTTTTATTTATTTTTCTAATTTCATATCATGAAAAATTATATCTAATACACAACCAAATACAACATATTTCTCACAGGTATTTTTCCTCCACTCTTTGTATAAGAAACATCCTACTTTAATCATTTAAAAAATATATAAATTACAAAGAAAATCATACAAATCTCTACGAGAATCAAAGCACGCAAAACTTGAATCATTATCATCATACATTTCTTCTTACACACATAAGCTTCCATTAGATTGATCATGCATACGTTCATTGCGTTTCAAGAACAAAATAACAAAAAAGAATGTATAAGAAAATAAAGCAAATTGCCATTTTTCATGGCTTTGCTCCTCCGATATTTTCATCTGTCAATAGCCTATAAATCCTTGCAACATTAATCCACGGGAACACCATAGCTAATGAACCATGGTGTGCCAGATACCATCTAGCTCAACTCGAAGACTTCAAATTAGCTAAAAAGAGAGGGAAAAAAACACAAGTTCATAAATCAATAACTCCTTATGAACAAGAAAACTAATGAATAGATTCTACAATTGAATCAAGAACAATATTTCAGCAAAATTAAACACAAACCTTTGCAATGCAATCCAGAGCAATATGAAATTGAATTTCTTGTATATGTATGAACGAGTTTACATAGGTATATACATGATGTCTGCAAGAATAAAAGGTAAATGCAAAAGTATGAAAACTTAAAAATATAGAAAAAAAATATAAGTAGGAATATATATATATATATATATATATATATATATCAACATCCGCTTTCAAACTCAAGGTGGTAGGGAAGAAGCTATCTTGAGTTTATTAACCAAATCACGATGACAACCAAGTAGATGTGCCTTAGTAAAAATGTCAGCAAGCTAATCGATAGAGACAACATGAATCTAATGAAGAGTATTTTTTTAGATATGTTAACGAATAAAATGACAATCAATTTCAACGTGTTTTGTTCACTCATGTAACACATTATTATGAGCAATTTGTATGACACTCATGTTATCATAGTAAAGAGTGGAACAAATAGAAAAAGTGACACCTATGTCCTATAGCAGCCATCAAATCCATAGCAACTTAGAACTTGTATTTGCTAGAGCTTGATGAAACAAATGTTTGTTTCTTGCTCTTCTAGGAAATTATTGAGGAATCGAGGAGAAAACAATATCCAATTATAGAAAGATGATTCGTAGGATCATTAGACCAATCAACATCCGAAAAAGCATGAAGGTCTAAGGGGAGCGGGCAGAGAAATAAAGGCCATGGAACATGGTACCCGTGATGTACTAAACTATACGTAAAACTGTTGCATAATAAGAAGATCTTGGAACATGTATCAATTAGCTCACTAGCTAAAGTGCATACGATAAATCAGGTCGAGTTACAATAAGATAGATAAGACTACTAACTAACTGCCTATACAACATCGCATCTGATTGGGGTTCACCATCATTAGGTAACAACTTCACATTTGTCTTTAATGGACTGTCAACAATTTTACTATCAGTCAAACCTGCATAAGATAAGAGATCAAAGGCATGTTTAACTTGAAAGAGAAAATATCCATCATAGCTAGATGTAACTTCAAGGCCTGAGAAGTAGCTAAGTGATCCAAAATCCTTAATTTCAAAAGTCCAACCAAGAAATTTTTGTAAGGTATGGATCGCTGATACATCATCTCTTATAATAATCATATGATCAACATAAAGTAGAAGTATAATAAAGGTTAGCCTCTATGCGATGAAGAAAAAAAATAGTCATAAGAGCTAGAAATGAAAACTTGTTAAGAAAGTACAAAACTAAACTTAGAAAACGAAGGTCGAAGAGATTGCTTGAAAACATATATAACATTACAAAGATGATAAAATTTCCCTGGCGGTTGATGAAAACCTTGGGGAGATTGTAAATATACTTATTCGACCAAATCTATATTAACAAATGCATTTTTAACAGCATCTGAAACATCTTCCACTGGCGGATAGTAGAAATGACAAGCAAGGAACAAAAGCGGTAAGAAAAGTAGCTGGAGCAAAAGTTTTCTCATACTCAATACCATATTCCTATTCGAATCCCTAGCAACCAAGCATGCTTTATAACGTGCTATGGATCTATTAGCACGAGTTTTAATCTTGAACATTCACTTACTTCCTACTATATTCTTACCATGAGACGTATTAGTTAAATCTCAAGTATAAGTATCTTCCATTGCATGGAGTTTTTTAGCTATAGCTTTTTTCCATAACGATTTAGATTGAGCCTCACGATAGGTGTGACACTCATACAAGATGGCGAGAGCAAAAATATAATGATAATCTTCAAGGTAAGATAGAACAGTTCTTAACAAATTAAAGTAACATACTTCAAGGATGGTAATGGGTTCAATAGACGTAGATGTGATGATTGGATCAACTGACGTTGCAAGAAGATTGGTTCCATTAGATAAATTGGAGTTTGATGAGCTTAATTCATCGACATTGGAGTCAAGAAATATATCTAGGGCGAAATTAATGAATAAGAGAAAGGAACAACAAGATTGTGAAGACAATGGTGAAAGAAAAGTAAATGGCTGATGTTCCCAAAATTGCACATGGCAAGAGATGCGTAGTTTTTCTGCAATAGGGTCATAACAATGATAACCCTTATGTTGAATACTATAACAAAGAAAACAACAAAGGTGTGAGCAAAGTTCTAGCTTAGATTGTTCACGCGAAGGTAGCAAAACAAAACATGCGCAACCAAATGTTTTTAATAAAGAATAATCTGGAGTTTTTTTAGATAAAACTATGTATGGAGTGTAACCAAATATAGTGGAAGGTGGAACTTGGTTAATGGTATAGATTGTAGTAAGTGCAAATTCTTCGTAGAGGTTCTCAGATAAGTGAGTAGAAAGACAAAGAAATTGGTCACTATCTAAAATGTGTCTATGTTTTCATTCAGCACAACCATTTTGTTGATAGGTGTATGGACAAAAACAATGATATAAGGTTCTACAACATTTTAGAGTTTCAATGAAGGCAGCAAATGTATACCCAGGAGCATTAACCTGTTGAAAGATTTTATTTCACACCCAAATGAGTGTGAACCAATTTTTGAAAATCACGAAAAATATCAAGTAACTGTGAATGTTCTTTTAAGAGATTCAACCAAGTATATCTAGAAAAGTCATCAATGAAAATCACAAAATATCTAGATCCTCGTTTAGTAGGTATGGAAGCAGGACCCGAAATATGAGAGTGTACAAGATCAAAAGGGGCTAATGAAAAAGACTTACCTTTATTGAATGATGAAGCACCTTACTTGTTGAGTTGACGATAAATGCAATCAAAATTTTTAAAATTAACTTTTCCTAAACAATCAGTAAAAGTTGAAATCTTAATGCAAGATAATGATGTATTTCCTAGGCAAGAATGCCATAGACTAGATGTGAAAATAGAGCAATGAGATTAGAACCCAAAAATATGTGCCAAGGGATTAAAATCCTAGCCAAACATGAGATTAGACTTTTTATAAATTTCACGTGAACCCAAAAATGTGTGTTAAAATACCCAAGACGTCCCATAGCATGTGCAAATCACATGAGAGAAGATGTTAACATGCCATGATCATGTACACCCTTGCCCCATACACACTAAAACGTCCCATAAGGAGAAATTCCCTAAACAAGCCTTACACACACTTGATGCACACATGTGAGCCATCCCATGCTTGTTTAGAAACCATGAAAGGATGATCCCATGTACACAAGCAAATATGATAGTGTACACCCCCTTAGCACATCCAAACCAATAGAAAAGAAGAATGAGAAAGTTTCCTAAAACCTAAGATACTCTAATCTTGGTGCCACCCTGAAGAATGACCATCAAATCTTCACCAAAAAAACCCTAGCCGTCTTCTTGTGCTCACATGAGTGAAATGGGAAGTGAGGGAAACAAAATCAATAAGATTCTTAGTGGGCCCATAGTCTAAATCATGCACACAAGTGAGGGAAACAAAAGAAGATTCTATGCTACAAGAAAAGAAATACTTGACACCCAAAAATGAACCAAGAAAGAATGTTTCCCTCGCTCACAAATCAGATTCCAACCAACAAAGAAAAAATTCAAATTCTGATTCCTTGTTCATGACGACGTCCAAGAAAGAGGGAAAGTGGTCCCACATGTGAGATTGTGTTCACATATGAATAGGAAACCCTAGTGGGCCCACTTGCTCAAACCATATGCCCACTTGCCCAAACCATAAGCACACTTGCCAAACCATCCCCATGTGTGTAAGGAAAGATTCTCTTGTGAACTTGCCCAAATCATTCCCCCCTAGTGTCTTGAAACTCTATATAAAGGCCCCCTATGCTCACTTTTTCTTCATCCCTAAGCAAGAGCTGACGAGTATCTTTTGTTCTTTCTAAGCCTTCTTCTTGGCATCCCTTCTCACTTCTTTTTTGTTCTTGAGTGTTCTTAAGTGAGAAGTTATTGTTATTGAATAGTTTAGTGTTCTTGAAGTGCTTGGACTATAGATACTCTGCCAGATCATCAAGAAATTGCAAAACAAGGTGGAAGTGATTTTAAAAACCCCCCTCTTTACTAGTTTGAATTACTATCATGTCATACATGTTTTAAAATTTGTTTATCATACATATTTCAATTTCAGTCCATGCACATGATTTAATTTTTAGTTTGATACATATGCCATGTTTAAACATTCATAAAACCATGTCATGCTTAGTTTCCCATTGCTTAGGCCGATTTTGAGATATGATGCATGCAAGTGATGTTTTTATGCTTTCATGATGATAACATACTGAATTTTAATTCTTTTATGATTCATGATTATGAGAATTCAAATAAAAGACTTTGATATTAAGAACTACATATTGTCATAGTGATCTAGAGGGATACTGCGGGTGTTCTTTACATGTGATATATTTATATGAGTTGCATATACTAAGTGTTTATGGGTGTAGCACAAAATACTTGGAATAAAGGCAAGGGACCCTTAATCCAATGGAATGAGATATAAAGAATTGTCTTTCCATTCAAGGAAATGTATTTTGATAAGAACATCAAGGGATTGTACCCCCTTTCAGTTTAACATTGAAAGTAAGAAACTGTTTGAAACACCTAATGTATGCAAGTGTTTGAATTTGAATTTATTATTAGTTTGAATTAATAACTTTGTTGTTTTTAAAATGATCCACTAAGATATGTGCTCACCCTTCCTCTTTAATCTTTTCAGGAAATTGAATTACATGATAAGCTTATTAAGGATTTAGATCATTGATTTGTACAAAGTTTTTATTTTCATTTCTAATGTAAGGGCATGTTGCCAAAGATTTAAATAAGTTAGACTTCCGCTGAAATAGTTTCTATTTTAGAGTTATGTCCTCTCTTTCTTTTAATAGTTTAAATTCAAGTTATGTACTTGTCTCATTTAATTCAAAGAATGAATAAAGAAAAGGTTATGTATCTCTTTGTGTTGTCTTATTGAATTAAATTAAATAAATTGGGTTGTGTGCTCATAATGTTCAATAAGAATTGGGATAAAGGAATTAAAAAGGTAAGTTGTGTACTTGTAATGTCACACCAGCTTGGCCCGCCATGTGGATAAATCCAATTAAAAGTCTCGTGGGTTGGGGTGTTACATAGAGACCCATCGTAAACTAAATGAATTGATGAAGATCTCTATATGACTAAAAAGCTTCAACACAAGCGAAATAAGTTATATCTGAACCAACCTGAGACGACTGATCCCAAAGTCCCCTCATTTGTGAGTAAAAACCTAAAATGGACTGCCTAGTGCTTTTCATACTTGCTACAGTCAAGATTCTAACTGCTATTCAAGAGCTAAATTACTTAAAGAATTGTATTAGGTAGCCAAAAAAATCTATGCAAGTTGGGCATTTCAAGATTTTGGCAAAAGAATTTGGATAGATGGATTAGAGATATTAACTAACCAAGATAGAATTTTGTAGTGATTGCTAGACTAAACCTCATGTTGTTCTTCAAACTCAGCATCAAATATATATATATATATATATATATATATTACTCTTCTCTAGTTTGTAGTACTTGCCCACCATCCTTTTTCCTTTCATGATGCATGATCCAACAAAATTTACAATCTTGCAACCATCCTTAGTGAAATTGACTAGCAAGTTTCCATCACATAGTTGGCTGATGCTGATGAGGTTAGCCTTCAGATCTTATACGTGCAACACTTCTCTTAGTCTAGTAGGTTGTTTACATTTAGAATCCCCTCTCGAATTACGTTCCCTTTTGCCACCATCGTCAAATGTTACATGTCCATCTTCACATGATTTGTATGTTGACAACATTTATTTGGTTCCCACCATTTGTTTTGAACATCCACTTCCAAGATACGAAATCTCCTCAAAACATGTAGATAGCACAGTGTGGGCAACACATACTGCATCGTTGGTCTTAAGAATCCATTTTTGCATTGTTATGGGTATCCTTCTAATGTTGTTCTAGTGAAAACTCATTATGAGTTTATGGCAATGCTTCCCTACTCATGTCCTTTCATGTTGCTATAGTAACATGCGGGATGCCCAAATGTTGATTTTCATTCCTTGATTTGTTGATTATTCCTTGATGCCTCTGGTAATGAGTATCCAAGTCCCCTACGGTCATGAAGACTTTGTCCCATGTGTAGAATTTCATTGCGTTTGGTCTTTTGATTATTGAAATGTTGTAACGTCTATTCTACGTTGTTCAATTTTTCTTCTAGTTCCCCCAATCTTTTGTCCTTTTCTTTAATTTTTTTTTCTTATAACCATTTGATTGTGTCCTCCATCTTTGAACATCATTCCTCCAATTCTTTATTCTATTGTTCAATCCACAACCATTTATCATACATTAGATAATACGTTTGTCTAAATTCTTTTATGCTTACCTCATCTTCTTCATTTTTAGTTTTTGTGTTGTTGTCTATTGAAAGGGTTGTAGAGTGTCTGCAAGTGGTCCAAACTGGAGTAATGAAAGCAATCAAGTTGCTTGAAATCCCATCCTTTTCATCTTGGTTTTTATCTGACTCATCATTCCATGTTACATTTGGCGAAGTGTTTACACATTCAGCTTGTACATGTCCTAGCCCACCACATTTGTGGCATTTGATGTTTCTTGATTTTTTATCAAGCCTATGAGGTTTCTTTATGCTTATTTTCCCTTCATTAAACTTGTTTTTGGGTATAACACCCACGAATTTTGTACGAATTTTAAATAAAATATTTCGTTTGAGAAATCTATAACATTTCTAGATATAAATTGTGTATACTCTAAAGTGTGAAATAAATTAATTGAAAAACCTTGGTATCCAAATATATAAAAATATTCGTTATGGTTGTAAAAAATAATATTATATAATATGTGTATGAATAATGTGTGGATGTTTAAATAATATCATATATATATATATATAATAGAATGTATGAGAATTAATAATCGTAAATTTTTATTTAATTTAAAAAAAGTCATATACGTACATTTATTTAATACAGGTATGACATTATATAAGTGTAAATTTTATACTAGTATAATAGTATTACATAAATAATTGTATGTATAATACTATAAAATTATATAAGTGCAAATTGTAACATTTATTTATAACTTTGTATAATATATATATATATATATATATATATAATAGAATGTATGAGAATTAATAATCGTAAATTTTTATTTAATTTAAAAAAAGTCATATACGTACATTTATTTAATACAGGTATGACATTATATAAGTGTAAATTTTATACTAGTATAATAGTATTACATAAATAATTGTATGTATAATACTATAAAATTATATAAGTGCAAATTGTAACATTTATTTATAACTTTGTATAATATATATATATATATATATATATATAATAGAATGTATGAGAATTAATAATCGTAAATTTTTATTTAATTTAAAAAAAGTCATATACGTACATTTATTTAATACAGGTATGACATTATATA
>JAJIYU010012235.1:0-14695 GCA_030144865.1 Tinospora cordifolia | reverse complement strand
CCATCCTATAGGGTGGAATAGCGATGGGATTAGTGTCGGGATGCAACTCAATCTTAAACTCTACCTGTCTGTGAGGTGGAAGTCCAGGTAGATCCTTTGGGAATATATCTATATAATCCTGTATCACAGGAATACTGTGAATATCTGTGGTCCCCTCTACATCCTCATCCGCTAGCTTCCTGAAGTCTCCCTTCTTCTGAATGACATACAACAAAGCAAGTGTAGGGCTCCTTAGCAGTCTCCGAATATCCCCATCGATCCTTAGTGTCTCTCCTGATGACAACTGTATAGTGACTCTCCTCCTCTGGCAATCAATCTGTGCCTGATATTGGGTCAACCAGTCCATTCCCAATATCACGTCGTAGCCACTAAAACTAAGTAAGCAGAGATCAGCGGGAATAAGCTGGTCTCTAAATCTGAACTCAACTCCACAATACTTCCCTGAGCTCACTGTCTCGCCTATCGACGTGGCAACATCCAATGGCACTACCAATGGGGGTTCGTGACAAGTCTCAATTTATTCACCAAATCTTCAGAAATAAAAGACCGTGTGGCACCAGAATCAAACAAGACATGCACAGCAACACCAAACAACAAAAACATACCATCAACTGCAGGAGTCGGGGCTGTCTGGGCCTCTTCTGCATACAATCTGGCTTGCTCTCTCTGTCTCGTCTGGGACCGTGCCTGCCTCTACTGCGGCTGACTACTCTGTCTCTACCCTGATTGCTGTTGTACTGGTGCTGGAGCTATGGTCGGGCAATCTCTAGCCATATGTCCCTGTTGGCCACACGAGTAGCACAGTCCTAACTTCTTAGCCTGCTCCCTTTATCAGTGCTAACCTGACCTGATCTGGTCCGCTACTGCTACCCTGAAGTCTGGGCCTGACCACTAGCAGGAGGTGCTCTAGATGGTCGTCATCGGTCTCTCCTCTGCTGTGGGGCTCCAGATATCTGACCTAAATACGGTCTCTTCTGTCTACTCTTGAGCGACTGCCCAAACTCTATGTCTCTCTCTACATGCTAGGCCCTCACAACCGCCTCTCTGAAAGTAGTTAGTCTCAGAGGCGTGATCATTCTCTTACTCCATCCTCAAACCCTCTATAAACTTCTCCGTCTTCAGTAACTCATCTACAACCATCTCTGGGCAAAATCTCGACAGCTGTGTGAACCTGTGCTCATACTCTATCACAGTCAATGTCCTCTACGTCAGTTTGATAAAATCTAATCGCATCTAGGACCTCCGTGCTGACGAGAAGAAAGTATCATAGAACAGTGTCTGAAACTCCTCCCAGGTCATCACTGTCTCATCAAAGGTCAGATCTGCCACTATCATCTTCCACTAGTGGTAGGCTGGTCCCACCATCTGATGTACTGCCAAAGCTACTCTCCTCGGTCCAATCACTCCTAGCAGTGTCAGATGCTTATCCATCTCTATGAACCATCTATCTGTTGGAATAGGATCTGCCTGTCCCTCAAACTGGCTAGGACGCAGCTTCTAAAACTCTATAGCTAGGTCCTTCTGCTCTTTATCATAACTGGCGGACTTGCTAGCCGTCTGTGTTGGACTCTCAAGGGGTATTGTCACTAGAATCGCTGCCTCATCAGGTATAGATGCTAGTGTAGAAGTCTGTGCAAGTACTGGAGGCCGTATGGGAGGCTGAGAAGACTCTGTAAGGTACAGGCTCGTCATGGCCCTGTCCATTGCTCTATCCACCGCTCTCTGTATCATATCTGCGAGAGCCTCTAGGGATATTGTGATGGCAGTTGGCGCTGCCGCCTCGGTAACACCCTCCTCTGTCTGTACTGGCTCCTTAGTAGCCTCTCCCTTGGACCTACCCCTACGGGGTCTACCTCGTCCTCTAACTCTCGGCATTATCTTCAAGTCAAAAGCACACTTTCAGTATCCAATAGTGTAATCATAACACAACAGAAAATTCAATAATTTAAATGAATATAACTGCATTTCAACTTTAAGTTGGATACCATGATTTGTGCTCATAGCCATTCATTTCAACTCGCCTATACCATTCGCGTTCATCGTGTTACAGTGACTCTAAGTTTATGTCTCTAGGTTCTCGATATGTTTCAATGGCCTAGGGTTTTATGCTTCTAAATCAACAACATTTCATTTAGTTCTGGGTACAGGAATTTGTGTGTCAATACTCAAAATAGTGATATCACATATATTCAAAGCAAACACCCAACAATCAACCAAACAATGCACGCTGGCACAATGGAATTCTTGTTCCATTACGACTATTATATATTTATGCCAAATCCTGGTCTCTAAGGATGACGCAAGACCCACCGTATGAGACCGTCCCATACCAGTAGAATACAGTGAGTGCAAGTTCTTCCAAAGAGTCCGTTCATTGCCCGTTACAATTTCGCAAGTGTCTCGCTCTTTAAAGAAGACGCAAGACCCACCATACGCGACCGTCCCATACCAGTAGAATATAGTCTGTACATGTTTTGCCCAAGAATCGATCACTCACCATACATGGTCCGTCATTCTTTGAATCTAGGATTCCTCCATACCCCCAAAGGATACAGGATCCTCCTGAATTGAGTCATAACCAAAACAAGTGTACGTTTTCACGTTATAAGTCTCTAGCTTATGTCCTAAAAGCTTTTATTAAGATCCACTGTCTTCAAGACATCACCCGATTTGCAAGACTTGGATTTTTGACTCCCCGGTTAAGTCACCAAATCCGACTCATTCTCACTTCTATGTGACGCCCTCGGTCTCAAGTTCCCCGAATCCTTTCCAAAGTAGTGCAACACTCGCAAAGACTAAAACTCAGCCTACAGGGCTACTATCCAAAGGAAGCGCATCACTTGTAGGGAGTAAAGCCTCCACCTACAAGGCTACTATCCAATGGAAGTGCATCTCTCGCAGGGAGTAAAACACCATCTACAGGGCTACTACCCATACTCAAATTCGTCTGTGAATGGTCACTTGAGCAACCGACATCACCTAAATCTTTTCTAGACTTCTAGTCACATAGTTACTAGTGAATTTCTTTTGTTAACTCTCTTTTCAAAAACAAATCACATCAAAATCATTTCCAGTGAAAATCAAATCCGGTGAAATTTTCTTTTCATTTCAATAACATTATTTAAAAACAGTTCCATCTGGCATTACTTGGCGAGGAAAATCCAGTCATACCCAGTGTTATCGAACACTGAGCTCTGATACCAAAACTCTGTCACACCCCGACCCCCAGATTGGACATCATGTCTGTCAATCTGAGGCCCTGTCGTCGGGCGTCGCGCAGCTTCAAGCTTGGCGCGTGGTCTGCCGAGGCCCCGGGTGTGCGATAGTTATCATCATTCTATCATTTCATCAACCTCTATACACGAAGTTTAAGTTCAAATAATCATTTTATTAATGCTCACTAAGCGATTAGTTTCAAATCAAAATTCACTGGATGTTCACAATCACATTTATACTGGAAATCAAGATTATAGTAGCGGAAGCACTTTTCAGATCAAATCTTTCTAAATCATCGAACATTGTTTAGCAATACCATAACTAAAAATCATTAGTTTATCAATCAAGATAAAAACAATGTTTAAGATGGTAAAACAGTCCTGTATATTCATATACAAAAATATGATACATGACCCTCTGGCCAAAATTCAAAATATACATCGTAAAAATTGTACAAAATAAAGAGATAGTTTAACAAAAATATTACTCTCTCTCTATACATCCTCCAGTCTTCTATTTGCATCCTCACTGAGAGCTGGGCTCATGAGTACCTGTAAATAAAAATGGGGTGAGCTCGAAAGCCCAGTAGATCTCCCCTACACATCAATAGCATTATACAAACGAGCATACGAAACATGCAAACAGTTTCAAATTATTAGGGCGTTCAAACACTTAGTTTATCCGTTGCACTCTAATATCAGGAATTTACCATCTGATGTTAGGAATTAACCGAAAGAGTGAACCACCCTCGGTATCCCAATTGTGGTCCTGAACACAATCAAACACGACATCTTTATCAAACAAAAGTCTACCTCTGAGACCACGACCCAAGAAGATACTGAAACCAAGGGAAAAATCCTCATGACTTTCCAAATTTGAGGTTCTCATACGGCCGCTCGCAGTTTGGCCTAGTTGGAGATACCCACGATGACATCCTGGGACATCCGGAGAACCTCAACGCGATGTGCCACCAGTGCCCGTCCATCGCCCTGGTATGTGGAGTTCTTAATAAACCTTTAATGTTCTTTAGTTTCATAATCATAGTTTTCATCACACAACATACAAACATGCTTATTCAAATGCTAACCTAAGTAAAGAAAGCAAATAAACACCAAGCTGATCATAATATCCTAGTAATAGAAAGCGAGTAACTAGTCATTAGGATATCATGTTAATCAATCCACCCAAGGCATACATTCCTAGCATGATACTAAGTATAGGAATTTAAACAAGGATCATATTTCATATCCTACATCTGCATAATACTAAAGAGTGAAGAAGAGATAACCAACCCCACCTGTACATGCCGAAACGCTGCTGGATCGTCCCCCCTCGCACAGCAGTCCAATACCATCAATCTGCATCATTAGATGGTAATGATGCATTATTTTGGGCCTTTAGTACGCATCTAACCCGACCCTAAGGGTTTGTTATCAATCAATGCTTTAGAGTGTACCCAAAACACTCCAAAAACAACATCCATGTCCATTGACAGCGGTCAGTACTGTGTGGACCATGGTCTACACACAATTTCTCACTCAATAGTGGGATTTCCTATGTGTACACTACACTTGCGAGTTCCATTTCAGTTTAACACTTAAATCTAGTGTTTTGGACACCCAAAAATCATTCAACATTAAAACCCACTAACAAATGGTTGTTTACATTGTTTATTTGCCAAAACCCCTTGATTAAGCGTTAAAAACGGGATTCCCTTTCAATGAAATCAATCCCTTCATTTCTACCACCAAACAACCATCCTAAATCCATCCATACTAGTGTCCAAACACACATATAATGAAATGAAAAGGGCTCACCACGTTTGGCTTGGTTTTTAGCCACTAAACCTACGACACAAGCTCTTAAACGAATCATCATCACTTTGATTTACTATCCATTAATAGCTACTCTAGATGATATCAATATCTTAAAGAAAAACTCAAAAGAAATCAAAAACTCACCTTCAAGTCATCCCTTGTCACTCCTCTCCAAATCCTGAGCCGTTTCAGTACAAAATGAGAAAATCAAAGCTTGAAATGTATATATAGCTCGCACACGGACCGCGGTCGGCGTCAGATGGACCTCGGTCCTCGGACAAATTTTTCTTCATGGACCGCGGTCTTCACTTTATAGACCACGGTCATCCCTTTATGGACCGCGGTCGACACTTTAGGGACCGCGGTCACCATGTGACCTAGTTTCTCTTTTCGATGATATTTCTACTAATGACCGCGGTCTTCCTATAAGGACCGCAGTCTATCTCAGGTGGACGGCGGTCTATGCGTGATTATTCCCGATTTTGCAATTTTTTCTCGTTTCTAACTATCTGAATGTTCTAATTTATTTTATCTTGATTAAATAACATACAATGATCATTAAAAACAAGTTTCCAATCATTTTTATATTTATTTAGAATTTTTTCAAAAATTTATATTGACGTGGACGCATTATAAGACCTAGGGTGATTACAAGTCACATGGGCAATCCAGTGTACTCATGCGAGAGTAATTTTAACATATGCAAAACGTGGGGCTATGGCTTGGATTAGAGAGAGAGATTTTAGTGAAGTTAGAATTTTAATGAGATGAGAATGGAAATGATTTACTATTATCTATGATTTGGTCAACATCCCCTAAATTGATTTGTCTTTCTTCCCTCTTAATGTTATTCAAACTCTTTTTTCTCAATGAATTCATCATTATTTTTCTTCCCCATCAAATGGTGATGTCATCTTCTCAAATTTTTGGAGCATCATCTTTGGTTTTATTTCTAATTCTCCTACTCGAAACTCAAAAAGAGAAATTTATTGAAGTTGCCAAAACATTATTTATTATTTTTCTCTCTTTTATTCCAAAAATCTACGTTAAGAGCATTCAAGCATTTGTAACCCAAAAAAAATCGGTGTTTTTCTCAACCCCTCAAGGTAATTTCGTGGTAAGAGCATGCTTGTGAGAATATTTCATAAGGTATAATCATCTCATTCCTTTCTTTTTATTATTGTTATTATTATTGTTGTTGTTGTTGTTATTATTACTATTATTATTTATAGAATTAATAATGCATATAGAATGTTAAGAAATAAAATAAATAAAGTGAAAAATGTGGTTTCATAGGTGTGTGTATATATATATATATATCAAGGGAAAGTTTCAAACATGCATATAGACTCATAGAATGCATAGATTCACGTGTTAAGTGTGAAATGATTTTTGGTGAAAGTTTGCATCAATTTATGCATATCAATAAACCAGCAAGGTAGGTTACTGGAAATTGCGTATATAAGTGTGGTTGTATATATAAATTGTCGGGACCCCATTCTGAAATCTCTTTGGGTGGCCCAACAGTACAATAGTTGGACAATTCTACTCCTCAGTTAAACTTATCGACTACTATTAAGCCTTACCATCAACATATTTATAGTATTCAAAGTACAATAATAATAACTTAAGCAGAATAATATAACAACAACGAAAGTCTTTAACATTAATTACATTACTAGAGTCTAGTTCAACTTTACATTTTTCAAAACTTGTACATACTGATTTAAATATCAAAACAAAACAACCTACTAGGGATAGGCTGGAAAAGATCACGCGTACAATACGCCTTTCCTTTTATCCACATGGAACAAACGTGAAATATTAAAAGTAGTGAGTTCGATATCCACGTGAACCCAATGAGTAGCAAAAGATATATCTACTTAAGTCTAGCATTCTACATGCAAAATGCAACAGACACATTTTAAGCATTCAAATAAAATGCAACAATGAGTAGAATGTAAAATCACTCATAAAAAAATGCAGCAACCTAATATGCCATGAATTATGTCATGGTTTAAGGGTCTAGTATCTAAACTTAGGACCCTTCTTTTATTTTAAGGATCCTCTAGTCATACTATCATTTTGGTCGGACATGACCATCGTCCAAGCCATACTGCGATATCAATCGACGATCGTGGCCCAAACAACCAGGCCATACTGTCACATCTTGACGATCGTAGCCCGTCAACCAGGTGGTACAGTCACCATCCCTGAACTAGTAGAATGTGTTGTGTGCCACTCTAAATACATCTATAGAGTGTACCAGCTTACAATTCTTATCTTAGGACTATCATAATCCAATGTCTGCACATTCGAACCTCTCATCACTAGGCTAGGTCAACATATTTGAAGACCCATCGATCAATCCTATCTTCAAGCTACCACGATCCAATGTCCGCACCTCGAATCCTCTCTTCATTAGGTCAGGTTGACACATCTAAAGATCTGTTGATCAGCTCTATCTTAGAGTTGTTACAATCCAATGTCCACACCTTGGAATCTCTTATCCTGAGGCTAGGTCAACACATCTGAAGATCTGTCGATCAGCTCTATCTCGGGATTATCACGATCCAATCTTCGCACCTAGGAACCTCTCAACCTGAGGCCAAGTCAGCACATCTGAAGATCTGTACTCATATCTTAGGTCTCGTCTCAATCAGAGTGGCATAGTGCCCAACGATGGTGAGTTGATATTGTCCCACAATATGACACCTCACCCAGGCAAGGGGCTGATCAGGTAGTGGGTTTTGTTCCTAGCGAGACTCAAACATGAGTCTTCCTAAGAGGCCTCATCTCAATGTAATATGCAATCCATGTGACACACAATTATCCAACATCCGTAAATAGAATAAAAGATTAAATAAATACATTAAATTACTACTCACAGACTAGATCAACTGCCGACGCTCTCCTAGTCATCGGTCATGTCTCTTGATATCGAGCTCAAATACCGAAAGCTCACATTGCTAACACGTGTTTCGCTTTTGGTATACACTATGCAACCTCTTCACAAATTTGTTGTAATATACAATAAATAGAAAAAATTATTTATTTTCTATGTTACACATTTTTCTCATGTGAAGTAATTCATAATTATGTACAACATTAACTATACATAATGTTATATTTATAACATTACATAATCAATTATGTAACCTTATACATCCATATAATATTAATGTATACATATTGATCTCCAAAAATTATAATTTTAGTATGATTGAGTTCAAATTTTGTTCTGAGCACTTCAATACCCACCAACTGAAATTCCATTGCTAATGGGTATACCCCCTATGTGTCAACTTCCAATTATTATAGTGATATATATCTGTGTCGACTTCCAATTCATAGGGTTCACATGAGTATAAATAAACTATATATCTATGTTCTACTTATTGATATGAATATAGTGAGATATATATATATATACATACATATTGTGCAATTTTACTCCTAGAAAAAATACACCTTAATTTTAGGTCACGCAATAAACTAACACATTTTATGAAAATTGCACTAGAAAAAATAAAATTTATAACTTTAGTAACAATGTTGAATCTAAAAGAGGTGAAAATATTTTACCCAAAACGTCGGATCCTCGCAAATGTACAACTCTTCTTTTCCTCTTTTCTTCCCTTTTCTTCTTTTTTTTTTCTTTTTCTCTTTTCTTTGTTTTTTCTTTCTACCTTCTGTTTTCTCTCTTTCTTTCCTTCCCTTCTTTTCTGGGACGAGAGTGGTGAGCATGAGATGAAATGAACAAGGCTATTTATAGTTGCTTGGTTGGGGTTGGGGTGTGCCCCGTCACCATTAATGTTTAGCTATCAATCACTATCCCTTATCTTTCACCTCATGCTTTCTATCCCCTCAATATTATTTATTTCATTTTACTTTTCTTATCCTAGCAACTTAACATTATTATATTTTTTTTGGTTTGCATTTTATTAATTATTTTATTTTTCATCCCATGTATATGCCCCCATATATATATATATATATATATATGTACCTATGGTAATTAATTCATCTCATTCATCATTTTCATTCATTTTATTTTTTTCAAATTAACTAACACTAAATAATTATTTTATTATTTATTATAATTTTTCAAGTAATACACTTATTAATTAATACTACCATCAAAAAATATATATTACCATTTAATATACACATTAATTTATACAATACCGGTAAAATCATGTATTTTCACTTATAATACATTGATTGATACATGAAAATAAATGTTGAACCCATCGACTCAATGTCCAAAAACTACGATTCAATGTCCACAGGATCTATCCTCTTAAGGATCTCGAAAGGTCCAATGTATCTCGGAGCGAGTTTCCCTGAAATACCAAAATGAATTTGCCCCTTCCAAGGGAAAATCCGAAGTAGCAAATGATCACCAACATCGAACTTAAGGATCTTCCTCTGTTTATATGCATAACTCTTCTATGGATCCTGAGCTACCGTCGTGTTCAGATGGATCTATTGAATCTTATCAGTTTGGTCTTGTACAAAGGTAGGGCCAAAAACTATGGTGTCACAAACCTCGGCCCAACAAGTTGGCGATCGGCAAGGCCGATCATATAATGCCTCAAATGTGCCATATTGATACTCACCTTTTAACTATTGTTATATACAAACTCACACAATGCCAAATGATCTTCCAAGTTACCACCAAAATCAAGGACACATGCTCTGAACATATCCTTCAAAATTTGGATTACTTTCTCAAACTAACCATCAGTTTGTAAATGGAAGGTTGTGCTCAAGTTTTGTTTGAGTGCCCAACTAACTTTGCAAGCTTTGCAAAAGATGGGACGTAAACCGAGCATCTCAATCAAACACAATGGACACTGGGACCTTATGTAATCTCACGACCTTGCCGATATACAGTCGACTCAGCCGCTCAATCGAATCTCTAGTGTGAATCAAGAGGAAATGGGCAGACTTAGTCAGTCTATCCATATAACACCCCAAAATCTCATGAACGCACACACGTCGCGATTAAAATAAAAATAAAAATAAAATAAATTAAATTAATATATATATAATGAAAGTATGTTGTAGAGAAATGAGATTTCAAAATAAAATAACAAAGAGAAATGGTTGTGAGTAAGAATTGAAAAATATTTTTCTTAAAAAATAGATAATAATAATAATAAATATCATTATTTATGCTCTGGTAGTAAATTGAAATGATGATAGGTATTTGACAATTATAGATAAAATATAAATAATTCTTAGACGAACTACAATAATGAAAAAATAAATAAAGATTGGTAAAAATAATTAATAGTCTTTATAATATGAGTAGAAAATAGATTTTTAGAATTAATAATGTTTTAGTAAAAATTACGAGGTTCGCGAAAAAGAAATAAATGAGTTAAAAACCCTATTTTATTTAAATATATGCGTAAACTATTGTTTGGAAAAATAAATGAAATATTAGTTGATGGAATTTTCGGTAGATTAAAATCAAAGATTGACTTGAGAAATAGAAATAAAAAATGGGTTGATTGGAAATCAAATAGTGGTGTGAGAAACAAAAATAAAAATGAAAACCTTTTTTTCCACATTTTAGTGCAAGAACCAAAAGAACAAAGATTAAAAGAAAAAAAGAAGGATTTAGAAGAAAACCACAAATGTGAAGAATGAAGACGAAGTAAAACGTGATTTTGGGATTTGATTTGGGCGAACCAAAAGAACGAAGAAGACAAAAATCTAAGGTTTGTGTGTTGTGCAATTTGGGGGCAAACTAATTTTGGTTTTGGGTGTGACGATCAAACAAAAGAAAGAAGATGGAAAATTTTAGATTTGGTTTTCACACACAGAAGATGATTCCATAGGGATTTGGCTTGGCTTGACGAACAAGAAAACAAAGGAATGAAAGAAAAGATTGACGTTGATGCCCTAGATTTGATTTTGGTTGAAATGGCTAGTTTGGGACAAAGATGAATAACAAAACCAGAAATTTCTACTTGCTACTGCTGTTGCTGGATGAAAAATGTGGAAGAAATATGGTTGTTGATGTGATTCGCAAACAAAAAAGAAGAACTAATAGCAGCTGTGTGTGTTGCTCTGCTACTGGTCTGTGAAAGAAAAGAAAGGAAAACAGGGGCAAAAAAGAAGAAGAAGCAGCAACCATGCTGCTGCGTTTGTGACGAAGAAGCTGCATGCGTTGATGTTTTGCGCATGGAGAAGAAGAACAAAGTGCAGCAACGATGAGTGTTGTTGTTGGTGTGTGAAGAAGAAGGAAAACGCAACTTGCTATTGCGTTTGTGCAAAAAAGGAAGGACGAATGAAGCAAGGAGCTGCTATGTGTTGGATTTTTGAGCATGAAAATGACAAAAACGTGATGCCATAGAACTGGGATTTTTTCAGATGAGAAGCTTCAACGAAGAAATCAAAATTTCAATTACGGTTTGAGGGAATTTTGAGATGGCTTTGACTTTGAAATGCATTTGGAATTTGGTGAGTTCTATATTGTCGTCTAATGGTTGTTTTAAATAATTTGTGTTAGTATTTTGATAGACTAAATACTATGTTTGGATTTGCAACAAATGGAGGGCTTCAAATTTCATTTTGGAGAGAATTTGAACAGAGGATCAATTGCGGAGAGGTACAAAAGTTATCTTTTGTGATCTTGAACTGAAGTTAGTTTAAAATAAATTATTAGAATTATTGGGAATGCGAAGAACATGTTTAAATGTTTAGAAAACTTCGAAAGGAAAATCTAAATTTTTGGAACCACTAATGAAAGGATTATGCGGATAGAATCATATTTTATTTATGAATGATTTTTGTATTGTGGCATGAAAAGATTAAATTGATGTGGATGATGAATAATATCGAAGTTAAGGGGGTTTGAAGGTTTGGAGATTTAAAATTGATTTACTTTAGTTTAGTTGAAAATTTAAGTAGAGAAATTTTGGGAAGTATTTAAACTCTAGATTATTTTTAAATTATCATGGATAAAACATAAGGACTTAGAAATTTATTATGATGACGTTGAATTTTAGATTGAGAAATTTGGAGATGTATTTTAAAATGGATAATTTGACTTGTTTGAATGCAAAGAAAGGAGTTTGAATGTTTAGAACTCTTTGTAGTTGAAAATTTTTATTTGGAGGCCCTATTGAAGGTTTTAGTGTTTGGAACCTTTAGAGTTAATATTAAAGAATTATTTACCTATTATGGATGCGAAGAATAAATTTTTAGAGGTCTAGAATCTTTTATAGGTAAAAATGGGATTTTTGGACCTGTAATCGGGAGTTTGATATTTAGAAGTCTTATTTCATCCGTAACAAATTTACTTATGATATGAATAAATTATTTGAATTTTTGGTATGCTAAGAATGGGTCAGAGAACTCAGGAACTTCCAAAACAGAAAATGGAGATTTTGGAGGTTTCATTTAAGTTTTTATTTATTGAACTATTATTATCTATTTGAATGGAGATTTGTGGATGTGGAATGAATTCTACTCGAAGTTCAGGGGGGTTTGGATACTCAGAAAAATTGTTTTATTTTGATTATATAAAATTCTGGAATTTTGGGATGATCCTGAATTAGTTGAAATTGATATTTGGACTTCATAATTATTTTAGAAATTATTTAAGCTGAAGAATATTTTTGAATGAGATTGAATGTGTAGGAACTTAAAAAAAAGTCTTATTGATTGTTGAATTCCAGATTTTAAAATTTTAGAGTATCAAATATCTCGAGGAAAAACAAGATAGCCTTGAAGGTCTGCAGAATTAGGTGAGCGGGATTTCCTTGCTCATGCTTGTTATATAGGTTTAAAATTTAAAACATTTTGATTGAATCGTTTTAGATTAGTTAGAGTCATAATAGGACATCATTGAACTTATTTGGAATGTTTTAATGTTTGATAATGAATGGTGATTTATTTCTCTCGCATGCATGAATAATAAAACATGCACTTAGATTTCATTATTTACTCATGTAAACTGTCATTTTCAATAGCATGCATTATTTGATAAATATTCTATTGCACTTGTGATGCTTTGTTATGAATAAGATTGTTGTGGGACTAAAAATAAGATGAAGGATTATTAAGAATCCACGTACTGGTGCAATCGATGAGCCCAAAGTGGATCAAGGTTGCATATCCTATATGGCACCGTTTGAGATTGCGGAGCCACAAGGCAGATCATAGGTATTCTCAACCTTGAGTTGCCTACGACAGCTAAAAGTCCTTGGGGAGACGGTACGTCGCTGTAGTAAGTACACTCCCTTGGATTGTGATTTTGACAGGTAACCGACCTTAGGCGTTACCTAAGATTTGTCTTTGTTTTAGGTCACAGGGAATACCAAGAGTCATCTCAACACTCTTCCAGTCTTAGATTACAACCAAAAATAATTGAATGCTTGCAAGTGTTTGCAATGTTTTGAATTTTGATTTGTATAATGTGTGTGATGTGTAGGAATGATCCACCGAGCTTTCGAGCTCATCTCTATTTTTTATTTTTCAGGTACTCACTGAAGTGGTGTACGGTGATAGCTTTATCAGTCAAAATAGTGTAGTGATACGTTTTATGTAAAGGTCTACACATTTTAGTTTTTTTTTTAATTTTCTCATAGTGCGAATAAACAAATCTTGTAACTATCTCTTTTACTTAATCGATCTATAGGTATCTCATTTTCTTTTGGACTTGAAAAGTATTTCAATGTTTTAGTGTAACCATTGAACGATATTATATGTTTAAGATTTACCGTTTTAATAGAAGTTTTTTAAGTGATTCCACTGCATGATTTGTAATTTGTTATTTATGATTATGATTTCTGATTTTTAATTTGTTTTGTCTAACTATGGAAATCCAGTGAATATAGTGAAAAGTTATTTTGATCTTTTATTTTATGCAAAATATGTTTCCATAAATTTCTTTGAGAACTATCTATTAGGAAGTTGAATTTGAAGAAAGAGATTTAGACAGGAATATTTTTAAGTAGCATTCTAATTCTCAACGTGCGACGACCCTCGACCACCAATAAGTATGTCGAGCATCCTAATACATCTTATTGGTGCCTGGATGAATGGTATACCTCGAACGATGCAATTCTGCTAGTATTCCCTATCTCAGGTGAGGGTTAGCTGGTACCCACAATCTTCCCCTGAACCTCAGTGCACCATCAGTGTCAATCGACCACTCCATATGAGAAGTGTCGTCCGCCCACTCCTGAAACATCGTATAATCAACATCACGAGGTTGCACCTCCATGATCTTATCAAGCAGAACTAGTTGGGGTCTCATCTAAGCACTAACTCTGGTCTTAGTGAAGTCTCGTGGAAACTTGTCACTGTCACAAAATCAATCATCCTCCACTCTTAGACATATGTCTAGTCATACTGGCGGTCTCGACTTGTTTCCTAGACATATCTCAAGATGGTTGTTAGTTGCATAGCAGACTGATTATATTTTAGGTATTTTATGTATAATATGCATTAGTATAATGGAAAATTTAGAGTATTTGCTTATGTTTAGTATAATATGTCTATAGAGCATTGTTGCATCATTTTAGCATGATTTAATGTTATTTCTAACATTTTTATATGAATATAATGCCCGAGAAAGGTTTTCAATGTTTGTGCAGGTTTAGAATGAATTGGAATAGGAATAAGAGCACGCGAGGAGT
>JAJIYU010012234.1:0-14701 GCA_030144865.1 Tinospora cordifolia | reverse complement strand
GTTCAAATTACAAAATAATCAAGAATTGCAAAATATTAAACAACATATGTTCTGAATGAAGAAAATTCACCAGCCTCCAACTCCCCATCTTACCATATTCATGGCATCCAAGAACCAACATTCAGAGTATACTCAAGAAAGAACATGACAACCCCTGAAGACATGAAATTCCCCAACAACATGCTTAACTCAGACATTTGCACTCGGACCATCACTACAAATACTGAAATTTATCAAAGTTTGTCTTGCAAACAACTAACCTTTGTCCTTCTGTTATCAAATAAGTTCTCTACCAGCTAAAAGAAATCAACAGATCTAATTATCTTTTTTGACTATGAAGGCAAGCAGTATATCTCCCTGAATAAAGAGGACCTAATATACCCCCAATATATAAATCTGACCAACAATAATTCTGCAAGATGTCAAACATGGGATGTCCAAAAAGAATTCTTTATTTCTGCTCTCTGCATTTGTTTGATAAGTGGACTTATCTGATTGTTGATAGAATTAATTATTTGTTTGGGATTTCAACCAGATTAAAGAAATTGCAAAGCAGCTTCTCCTCCTAGTATTGTTTTTCTTTGAAACCCTATGGAGTAAGTGATTCCTTCATTAAATAAAAATGCATAATTTAGTTAAAACACAAAAAGAGAAGTAATAAAAACCAACAGGCCAAGTTCAAATTTCAAGAGTGACTAGAAAAGAATAACAGTAACACATGAGAGAATCAATGAAAAATGACCTCAAATGATGATAAAGAAGCCAGAGTTGAAATCTCCAATTCATGGCTCTTAATGATATCAGCAACTGCATCAGTATGGCAAACTACAAAGGCTGGCCGTCTGAACACACAAGAAATAAAAGGTCACTGAATACAAGGCTTCTAAGTGCTAACGACGTTGAGTTTGCCTCCAAAAGAGAGAGAGAGAGAGAGAGAGAGAGAGAGAGAGAGAAATTCAACAAATCACCTGTCATTCCTTTCATTTGCAGGCAATTTTGAGCGAAGTGACCTAAGTGATTTCACAGTAGATTCAACAAGATCCATCTCGTATTCAACTGTTTCATTCGTCCAATCCTGATAAAATGAAAATGAACATAAACAATCGAGACCAAAACCAAATAATTCAGACTATAAAGGAGGTAAAAGGTAGTCTACTGTGTTTGCATGCCGTACCCAAAAAGGTTGCACACAAAACGACACCAAGAGCTCTTCTGACGATAATATATATATGTGTGTGTGTGTGTGTACATGAAGAATCTGACAGTAACTGAGTTGGCTCCTTTTGGGTGAGCAACAGTGTGTAATCCTTAGAGTTATCCCATTTGCAAGTAGTTAAAGGGGCAGGATAAATTTGAACAGGTTTAGACCATTGTTTCTTTTGGTGCCACTGAACAGATTTAAACTGGTATCTTTTTATACATCAATATGTACCATTTCTCTTTTTTTTTTTTTTTTATTCTGACAGTTTTCAAATGCTATTTAGTTTGATCATGGTTTTGCCAACATCAAAAGATAAAAGGCCAGAATCACTATATTTGAATATTCTAGCCAAAGAAAGGAGGTTTTCTATAAGAGTCCCATTAATTTACTTATTGATACCTTGTACTTCCCACTAAACAGTTAAGAGAATTTGTTCTGACCTCTACAACTGATGGATATTCAGATATCATTATAGATTCCTTCCTACTGCAGTTCCCAGCAGCTTGAGGGAGGCGCTGCCACAGTTCTTCAGTAACAAATGGCATAAATGGATGGAGCAATCGTAATCCATTGTCCAGACAAACCCACAATGTATAGCGTGCGGTGCTCCTTGCATTGTCAAACTTCGGATCCTCTGCTGAGAAGTAAGGTTTGATTGCTTCAATGAATATATCACACAATTGGAATTGCCACCATGAGTACACAGCAGTACATGCATCAGAAAACTCGTAGGCATCAAGTGATGACACTGTTTTGGATATGGCTTTGTTCAAAACTGAAAGAATCCACTTGCAGCTGAAAGGAAGGGATTTCACTGCTACATTTGCAGGAGGGACATAACCATCTCCTAGTTTGTTCATGGCAAAGCGTATAGCATTCCACAACTTGTTACACCACTGCCGATAGCCAACAACTCTTTGGATATCCAGGTTTATCTTATCTGACTACAAGAATGTAAAGAATGAAAAGAACTACTTCAGATCCAGGTGACAGAGTGGAATCCAGAAAAAATCATGGTCACAGAATTAGAAAAGAACCTGAGCTGTATATGAGACAAGAGCAAAACGTAGAGCATCTGCACCACATTCAGCAATACCACTAGGAAAGTCTTTCACCTGTCCTTCTTTGGCAGTAGCCAGTTCATTAGGATCCAAGTTGCCCTCCTCTAACCTTCTATGAAGTCCTTCCAATGATATCCCATTTATTACCTCAAGTGGATCAATAACATTTCCCAAGGACTTGGACATTTTACGACCATGTGCATCACGGATCATAGGGTGCAAGTAAACCTGCAGATGTTTCACAGTTAGTTCTAAGTTTGGTTTCACTGAACATGCATGGTCTATAAAATATAGCAAGGAAAGTTCTGAGAAGGCTTTCTATGTGTTAATAAACTGAAGTGTACTTTTGGTGAGGTCAGTACTTCACTCCTTTTACATATGGTCCGGTCCACATAACAATAAGTGGTGATTGAACATTGGATATCTACTACAATCCACAGCATCCACATAATAAGCTCCCTATGCACTCAAACACATTATCATAGCAAATCTTGCAGAATTCGTAGGACATTAAATGAATGGAACCCCTTTTATGATTGATGGACCTCATTAAAATGGTTATAATAAGAAAGAACCCCAAGGCGAGGACCATCCTGGCAGTCAATATGATAGTTTACGAGTATGGATCAGAGTCAAAATGACATTTAAATATTATGATCATAAGCACAAGCTATTTACAGAGAGTCTAAACTGCAAATAAAGAGAGATGACTAATAACATAATTTTGCATTGGAAGAAAGATCAATTTTAGTATTAACATACAATTAGGTCCACACTCTATAGTTCTACACGAAATATTAATTTGAAATCTCTTACTTCATATGAAGAAACTACTTTGCTAAACACATACTAGTCCTACGTGCTATGGCAAAGCAATTTCCAAAAGAAATATTCTACGTACAGCATATTGTCCCAGAAATTTGATCAGGGGTCAGAAAGAACATAGCCCTCAAAGCAAACTACCACTTCAACAAAAAGAAGGGTACCCACTCACCTTTCTGAAAGGAACATCACCTCCAAGTTTCATTCCCAGCATCACCATTCGAGCAACCCAAAAAAAGAGAATGTCATGCCCAGTTTCAAGAACTGATGTAGGGTAAAATACTTTAAAATCTTCACTACAGTCTGGCCACCCCAGCACAGTCAATGGAAAGAGCCCAGAAGAAAACCATGTGTCTAACACATCTGGATCTTGAGCCAACTGAAACTTCTTCCCAGCAAAGAGCCGGTTTGCTTCCACCTTTGCTTCTTCCTCATTCCTACCTACCACCCAGTGGTCCTTATATGCACCAAATTCTTTTAATTGGTCATCCTCCATAGTAACATACCACGCTGGTATACGGTGGCCCCACCAGAGTTGCCTCGAAATGCACCAATCTCTAATATTATCCATCCATCTGTGATCTTAAAGCCAATAATTAGAAATACTACCTTCAAAAATTATGCTTCTGCTAGGATTCTACAATGGATGTACTTAAAATGGGACAGCAAGAACCGAAGATAACACCGGCTTTTTTAGTAACCAATTAAATTTCAAAGCAAACTTTTTAATACTGAACACATTAATAAAGAACATCATGAAATGAATTCTATCCATCAAAACTCCATGGATATTCCCAACTCTTGGTTAATAAAAGCTGTCACTGACATTCCATTGCGAGAATTTGAAAGACAGGAAGTCGACCATTGCAGATCGAGCAAGAAACAAAAATTTCACTTACAAAGGTCAAGCTTAGCTGATATTTTAACGTACCTCTTCCATTCAGCAGCATACTGCTTTGGAATGATCTCAATCCTCTTGCTACCATCCATTACAGCATCAAGAGCTTCTTTTGCCATATAACTACAGTCCATAAACCATTGTGGTTTTATCATTGGCTCCACAACATCATTGGTTCTAGAACAAACACCAAGACGCATCTCATTATTCTGAGCACCTCTATAAAGTCCCTAAAACAGACAGATAATCTTTATCAAAAAGACAGAAGTACACACAAAGCAAGTCAACAGCACAAGGAAACACATTGACATTAATCTCTTTCAAAGGAACAAATTTGAGCATACCATCAATTACATGCTTATTACAAGAGACCCCCCAAATAACAAAAAAACAATAAAAAAGACAAAGATACCAAGTAATATCTGAAGTAGAAAAAAAGATACCATCCTTGTTCATGTTTATAATGTTGCTTCATTTGACGAAAGTAAAACTACAACTTAGAAACAGCAATATAAACATAGATGACTAGATTCATGTGGAAATAAAAGATCAAAAAAGTTTACACAATGATTTCCATGATCATCCCCATTAACAACTAAATCTTCAGGAAAAGCACAAACTGAAAACAAAATTCAACCAATCTGAAAGATGGAACCACAGAGAAAATCTGGCACTTCCTCACACAATCTCAACTTCAGAACCTTCACACAATCTGGCAATGAATTGAAATCATTCATACAAGTGTTTATTCATACCTAAATGGGTTTTACTCATCTAGTTTTGCCTCAACTCCAACGAAAGACGTGACTCAAACTTCACTCAACCTGTCCTGACATGTACTTGACTTATGGTACATTTAGATTGGGTTCAGCACTGAGTAAATTGCCTAGCCTACTAGCGTCTGGTGAAGGAGTCTATAAATCTACAGTCAATATAATGAGACAAGCATATCAAATGATAAGATGACTAAGATTTAATTAGCTAAGAAACATTTCAGATGGCAAATCCACTTGTTGCTATGATTCTGCTCCAAACGTCAAAAACATAAGCTACAAAGGAACTCCATTTTATATTCATAAGAAAATTAAGAAGACAGCAAGGAAAACCACCTAACTTTCCACGAAATAGAAATTGAAGCTTCTGACACTTTTCCTACTCGTAGAAAACCAACTAGAAAGGCTTAGTAACCTATGTTGCATCTGCATTCATGATAATTAATCATACAATATAAAGTTCACAAATTTGATGGGGCGGTTCCATGATGCCAAGTTACTTTTTGATAAGAAACAGCAAAATGTGGATTTTGTATATTCATATAATTTTCTTTACATAAATAAAGATGCAGAAGTGATGCCTTTACACTCTGAAAACACTACAAAATATCAGTATATGAGTGACTATACAAAATTACATTCACTTTACTCGTATCTCCCTTCTACACAAACTTTTGAATTAAGTAACCAGTTACACATCGAATAACTACTGTCCCATTTTGAGGTAAGTTATCACTTTTCAGCAATCTTGAACTACACACAGATGATATCAAGAAATTTTAACATACAATTTGACAGATGTTAATACATTCATGTAAACACATTAGTTTATAAAATACCTTCTTCTGCAATGCCTCAATGACAGCTGCACGGGCCCTAAAACGTGGCATTCCCTCAAACTCAGAGCCACCATTGCTATTTATTTTACCATCATCAGTGAAAATGCTGATGAATTCAAGATTGTGGCGTCTTCCAACCTCAAAATCATTTGGATCATGAGCTGGAGTGATCTATAGGTATCAAACAGAAAACCAAACAAGTGCTCAATTAAAGATATAACCTAGACTTCACAAACCGAAAGGAAATATCAGTCCATCACTAAGGTTGATCATAGAACATCAAGGTCAAGGAAACAATGTGTTTACCTTAACGGCACCAGTACCAAACTCTGGATCAACAAGGATTGCATCGCAAACTATTGGTAATTTTCTCCCATTGAATGGATGAATTGCACATTTTCCATGCAGGTGTTTGTATCTCTTGTCTTCAGGATGTATAGCAATTGCAGTATCACCGAGCATAGTTTCCACTCGAGTTGTGGCAACAATGATTTCCCCTAATCCTTCTTCAAGTGGATAAGCAAAAGATGTCAAGACACCAAACTCCACAGGATCTTTATAACCAGGAACCTTCAGTAGAGTTCTTTCTTTGATATCCCTGTAGTCTACCTAAGGAAACAAGCAAACATAAGAACACAAGAAACTCAGAAAAATAAGGCCACATTTCAGTATACAATGTAAAACTAGTAATCAAAAAATGGAACATGATTTCATTTTTTTAATTGATTTATAATTTTTACAAATATGTTTGGAATCATATTCAGGAAGTGTTCTCCAAATTTGAGAACAACGAAAACTTGTTTGTTTTTTATAAAATTTTACATAAATAAAATAAAAATTAAAAAATAAAACATAAGCTTATTTGGGGTCTCATCCCATCAAATACAAACCAACCAAAGAAAAACTCAAAAAACTACTCTAGCTTTTCTATAAAAAATAAATAATAAATAAATAAAATCCATTTAACATTTTTTTCCTAAACTTCTGAAACATGATGCAGTAAACAAGTTGCTTACAACTTTTCCACTTTTATTTAATACAGATAACATGATTTAAAGATGATAGCAATGCAGCTTTAACAGTCAATAATCCATAACGTACTTCAATATCAGATATAGCCGTCCGCAAGATGCAATCCCAATTCACAAGCCGATGATCCCTAAAGAATAAGGAGAAAGTATAAATTGTTTAAAAGAAACAGTACATGTTTTACTTGAATTATAAAATAATGAAATAGAATAAATATGATAGTCAGAACAACAGCAAATAGCACAAGATAAATACCTAACAAAATTGAAATAGGCAAAAACTTCATAATCTTCTTTTTATTTCTTTTTCATAAATCCAGTTTTTAATGATTATTTCAAGTATAGTCATTCAAACCCATACAGATGAGAAAAACCCTAGTTGAGTTGAGAAGAATGAGTATGCCTCCACGCTCAAGCATGCTAAACAAACTACGTCAATGAAGATGTCTGATTTATGGAGAAGATGATTTCCCTCTCTTTGCAAATATAATAATCAGATTGCCAAAGACATAGTTGCAATCATCTATCACAGGTGTGCATAAGTTTGGTTTACTATGACACCAAATGCCCATTCCAATCTACATGCTCCTTATGCAGCTGCACCATGTTGAATGCCCAAACAAAAGCCAAAGCAATTGACTTTATAATTATAAGGCCCCAACGCATTAAGTTATAACTAGGGCAAGCAATTTAAGATATTTGGTACTACTTACTAGAATTTGAATGCAAGCCTAGTATAGCAGGACTGAACTTATAACCCCCACCTTTAGTCCATCCACAAGTTCACCAAGGCCACAGGAGTTGTCAACAACCCACCGACCTAACTAGTTGTAAATGTTAATATAGAAAGGGATTGATAGATGCAAGAGAAACAAGGAGCATGACGCACAACCCACAACAATAAGTTCAAAGAAAGATTGAGAAATGCAAAGAAATGGGCTGGAAGGACGTATCACATCTGTCGCATTGAGGCGATCAAGAAACAAAGAGCGATTGTTAAACAACCAAATGGAAGGAGCAAGGGTTGGATTTCAATACCTGTTTGGGACCATGTTTCCCCTATATTGCAATCAACTGGCAGCTATAACAAATAACACAAGGTACTCTATCAAACCAACAGAGCATACAGGTGGGCAGAAGTTAATGACTGGTCGGCATAGCCATTAGAATCATGAATAAGAACAGACTTTCCATGATTTTGAATAAGAATGAATTAATGAATCATAAAATTTCATAAATATAGTACGAATCATGTATAAAAGCAAACAGAATCGTGTACAAAAGCAAACATCAGAACTAAAAATCCAAAACACATCAGATTTAATGCAGTGCTAAGTAGCGTTTTGATTCTAGTTAAAGATCCGAAATAGGCAGATTTTATGCATAGACAATTTATTCCCCAAGGAGACTGTTTGCACAAGAATTCATTAATTCTAAAATTTGCAACCAACTTAATTTTTTTCTGAATAAAAATAAAAACAATGCTTCATAATTATTTGTTTTCTAGATACAATATAAGATATGAATTATTAAAATGATTAATTTTTAATAAAAATTGACTTTTATTTAAAAATAAAACCTCATAAAACTTAGTTGATATTTTTAAGGAAAAAAATGTCCAGATGAAATAGT
This sequence comes from Tinospora cordifolia, assembly GCA_030144865.1. Classification (NCBI taxonomy): domain Eukaryota; kingdom Viridiplantae; phylum Streptophyta; class Magnoliopsida; order Ranunculales; family Menispermaceae; genus Tinospora; species Tinospora cordifolia. The sequence continues at coordinate 6,447 of JAJIYU010012234.1, read as the reverse complement.
CAAAAAGCATGCCTTAAAATCCTGTTAAGTTCATAATTCTTAGATTGGCTTAAAATATTTTTAAAGATCATAAATGAACTGAAACACAAGACCTGAATCATGAATCATGGGATTCTCCACTTTTTATGATTCATCATATGATTTAGAAGCATTGAGCTTCATGTTAAAGATACAGTTAATTTTTCCAAAAAGAAACGAGGTAAATTGTATTAAGTTATGGCGTAACCTGGCATTAAAGATTCAAATTAAATTCCTTTGAATCAAATTACGAATCACAAGATCCACACGTAGCTTTGAAATGCTTGGTTGAGTTGAGTTGAGTTGATTTGAGTTTTTTTAAACCATAATCCAAGTTAAATCATTCATATTCAAGTTTCAATAATCCTCCATTTGATTACCAAATGTTTTTCTTTTCGTCATGGATGAACTTCACACAAGGAAATCATGTCTATAATACTATAACAAATTTGTTCAAATAGATGGTCACATTTTGTCAGTTTGTTAAGTATTAAGTGGATTGGCCACCTTCTCACTAAAGGTTGCTATTCTCCTGATGTCAACTCTTTCCAATTTGTAAATCATAACAAATGTAGAATATCCAGTATCAATTTTCACTTTGATGACAATGATAAAATTTTATAGTAACAGGATTCATATTTTTCAAAACATCAACTTCATCATAAACTCTAAAATTAGTTCATCACCTAATGCACCTGCTGCCTTTTATTCAAAAATATGTCACAAGTTTCAATGTCTCCACTGATCTTTACCTTGATTTGTATGCGCATCTAATGTGCATGCTTATGTGTATATGTGATATGTCGTCCATGTGTATAAATGGTCTATCTTAGTGAAACAGCGAACAACAGGCACATGGTAATAGTGCTAACATGGTTGGAGTAATTAATGACTTGGATGATATTCTTTTTTTGGGATGCTAAACAAATATGTCAGGTTGACAGAAGTGTCAGTTCAAAGTTTGATATCATTTAGCAATTGCTAGGCCGCTAAAGTTAGTGTTAAATGAGACTTTGAAAACTATAAGAAAAACAAGATTTTAAAAAAATTAATAAAAAGGCATAAACATTAGCTTTACCTATATATAAGACCTTCCCTGAAAAGTCGAACAAAAGCCTCTGTCACAGCTCTTGATCTTTTCTCGTCCATAGTAAAGCACTGGAAAAGAGATGGTAACAACAAAAGCTTTACTTAAAGAAGAGAAAAAATGCACAAACAAATGAAATAATTTCGTAACTCCAAAGCAATGCACTTGTCCCATTCATGGGAAAATTGAACACAAACCTCACGAGACCAATCAAGAGACGCACCCAATCTTCGTTCTTGATTTAGTATGGTACCTCCATACTCTGTTTTCCACTTCCAGACCTTTAACCACAATATCAGCCAGATCCGGAAGGATTTAGAGATGACTAAGAAAAGAAATAATTTTTTTTTCAAAACTAAAATCATTTAGTCTCTGGATGATTATTGGAACTCATCCAGATTAAACTCACTTCAGACACAAATCCCTCCCGGCCAAGATCATGCCTGGTCAATTTGCTTTCACGCATTAGCTTCTTCTCTACAACAACCTGTATTGCATCTAGAAATTGAAGTTAATCATGGACTAGCATACCACTGAAAAGCCAATTCTGCGGATCTTAACAAGAGAGAACAAACTATATGGCATCAGAAAAATATACAAAGATAGGTAAATTTCAGATGGAGAACTAGAAGCCCTCCAACCTCCTGATCTTTCTCAATTTTGAGAAGCAAAATCCAATTAGAATATTATCCTTTAACCAAAAAAAAAAAAAAACTCATATGCCATGTAGTATTTGAATCCAAAAGCATAAGAGCATCGACAAGGGGCACTGGGCCAGCAGTTGTAACATTCCTTCCCAAACAGCATATTGCATATTAAATCAATAAAGAAAATATCAAATGAAGTACTTCAGAGTCTCTTCTCTAATTAACACATAGGAAGGTGATTGCCAGCTTCATTGAAAATAGATAAAAGTCTTATTAGCGTGTCCACATGATCTGAGGTTTTACTGATCAAAAATATTCCAAACAACCTAGGACACATTCAAGTTATAAGTTACATAGTCTGTTTTCGTTACTCATTTTAATAGTTTTATCACTGTGCTATGCATTGTATGGTAAAGACCTTCTCTACAAACAAACAAGAAATATTATTGTTAATTTGTTACACAATTAAGGTCTATGAGCTTAATAATAGGATCACATGATGAACAAAAAATTAACAAATGGGAGGATAAGAATGCAAAATCATCTCCGATGTTAAAATCGTTCACAGGCAAATATAAACAACACATGCAGCCAGTCAGGTAAAAACTGAAAATGAGGTTTCAGACAATCTATAATTTCCTTTGTAACCCAAAATTTGAGTTTGATAAATTCAAATCCATTATATTCCAATTCTCCATTTTGAGGTAAAAACTGGTTCATTACTCTAGCATCAGCCATCAGGTCCAAACACGTTTTTGACCAAAAAAAAAAAAACCTAGTCCAAGAGAACTTTTTTGACCAAAAGGAAACTAAATCATTCAAGCACAACGACTAAAAATAACTAGGGGAACAAGTTTTCCTCAAAAACAAAAAGAAAGAATGAAGAAAAATGAAGAAACGCAAAGTACAAACAACCTGGATACAATCCAATCTCTAATTATGTCTGTCTAAACAATTTGATTCCAACGGTTTTCCATGTCAAAGGCAACATAATCAAAGATTTTTTATTCCTTTCATCCCAAATAATACAAAGGAGGGAAAAACCTGAAAGGTCCTACACTTTCCTCCTGGTACTTATTAACTCAAAACGGAAAATCATCATGAATAATGTCAGACCACATCCTGGAGGTACCCAACACTAATTAATCACATCAAAAATAATATTATTTAGATAGAAGGTAATGCTAAACTCCAAGTTAGGTTGCAAACCTGAGCCAGGCACCAAATATGATCAGCTAGAAGGCAACTAAGATATGACAACACGTGAAGATTTATATTTTCTAGAAGACACGAAGAATTCAAAAATACTACAAGAAAGCTATATTCATTCGGAGGAGAAATCCGTAATACTCTGGAAAAAAAAATACAAATAAATTTAGTAAATAAAAAATATCGAATATGAATATAATAATAACAATAATAACATTAATAATAATAATAATAGTGACAATAATATACTGATAAAGAATTATGGTAAAATATTGATAATTATGCTAGGAAATACAATAACGATAAAACAAAATAGATAATAAATAACATAAATAAATACTACGAATAAAAAATAATAGTAATCTGCTCATAACAGATTTCAAGAACTAATTATTCTCCAAGAAAAAAACAAAGTAGTTAAAAAAACAAAAGAAAAACAAATTAATTAACAAAATGAAAAACAAAAAAGGAAAGGAAAAACATGATTTAAAAAATAAATAAATAAAAGAAAGGACAAATTAAAAAAGACACATAGAAAAGAAACAAAATAACCAAAAAAGGGAAAATAAATAAAATAAAGGAAATAAAGGAAATAAAGAGAAAAAAAGGAAAAAAAACAGAAATAAGCACAAAAAAGGAAAAAGGAAATAAGAACAAAAAATAAAGATGAAAAAGAATGAAGCCAAATAAATGAAAAATAAATAAATCAAAACAAAATGAAGAACGAAAAAAGAAAGGGAAATTTGAATAAAAAATAAAAAAAGAAAGGGTACATAGGAAAAAAGAAACAAAGAAAAGAAATAAAATAATGAAAAAAAGAAATATGAAATAAAAAGAAAAAAAAAGGAAAAACTAAAACGTCTTGCTAGGCACGGCCTTGCCTATGTGAAAGAACTAACAAGTTGCACAATGAACATAAATAAAACTCTGCATCTAGTAATGACTATTTCAAATGTTCTAAAACCTAAGCAACTTATTATCTAAGGAAGTACTTAAAAATCTTATAAATATTCATGATAAGCACAAGAACATCTCTAAGTCTCAAGATGAATCAAAAGTTGACCAAGAAATTTTCATGATAAGCACAAGTTGAAATTTACTAAGGTAGGTAGCTCTTTACTAAGAAACAATAAATAAATGGTATGATGAAGTTCTGAACTTGTTTCCACTTACAAGTGCCTAATAAGAGAACACCAAATCACATTCCAGCATTTCATTTTTTTTTAATTGCTTTTTCCTAGAAATTCATCTAGTCCTACAATCCTGCTGTTTTACTTTGTACTAGATTTTATGCTTATATATTTTTTGTATTACAAATCTCATAAATTACACCATATATCCTCTTTAAATCTAGTGATTTTTTTTTTTTTTGAAATAGAAACTTATATTAATAGAATAAAAATTACAATAGCCGGATGAGATATCCGAGATTACAAACCAGTACAAATTTCAAAAGTTTGCAAAATATTCCGACCATTTCCTACCCATTCACCATATGAGTATCCTAGACCTAATTTTGTACAATGAATCCAAGTAGCAAAAAGGTTGTTCGACCGCTCCCACACCATCCTTTCTGATCTAGTCTTGTTAGAAAATAGTCTTTGGTTCCTTTCCTCCCAGAGTGTATACCAAACTGCCGCTAGAATGACCTTCCTGTATGGTTTTAAGACTAACGTAATGTTGTTTTCTGGAAACTGAAACAGATTTTCCTTTGTTGTTGAAACAAAACTGCTGTTGACTGTGCTCCATTCCCTCCACATATACTTCGCCAGATCGCACTCAGTTAGAATGTGTATAGTTGATTCCTCGCTCCTCCTGCACAACAGACAAATAGAAGGGTTAAGTGTATGATTTGGCCATCTTTTCTGGATATTTTCTGTTGTCTGCAACTTATAAAGGCTGATGATCCACATGAGAAGCCGCACTTTCAAGGGGATTTTCATGTTCCATATAAATTCTGTTGTAGTGCTGTTATAATTCCTTTCTTGACCATTTTGGTCTGCTATACTCTCCAACAGGGATCGCACTGAAAATTCCTTCTTGGGGTCTTTAATCCATATTGGCCTATCCTCCTCTTCCATATTGCTGAAGTGAAAGTTCTGTAGGGTCTCCAACAGTCCTCCCAGCTCCTCCATATGGTCCTCTCCTATGTTGCTAGATATGTGGAGATCCCATCCCCATTGGGTCCTTCCATTCGTCCTGTTACTGATGCAGAATTCCCGTACTGCGCCTTCCCTATTCTGTGATAATCTATATATGTTTGGAAAGTTGTCCTTTAGCTTATTGTGCCCACACCATTTGTCCTCCCAAAATTTTACCGCATCTCCTTTTCCAATTTTCCACATAATGTGTGGTTCCAAGTACTTATATAATCTGTGGATATCTTTCCACGGAGCCCTGTGACTCACCCTTCGGCAAACCCCTGCTTTCCTCCCCCAAGCAACCGACCCATGAATGCTTCAGATTATCCGGGCCCACATAGCATTTGGGCTTTCCATCATCCTCCAAATCCATTTCCCCCTTAAAGCCATATTGCGCCTTATTAGGTCTCCCACTCCTAATCCCCCTTCCTTTATCTGCTTGTTAACCTGTCTCCAACTAACCAAATTCTGTCCTTTAATAGAATCTTCATGTCTCCAAAGGAAATCTCGCATCCTTCCCTCGATGAGCTTTGCCACAGCTTTTGGAATTCTGAAGACAGATAGAACATAGGTCGAAAGGGCCTCTAGGACTGCTCGGATAAGAAGAAGCCGCCCTCCCCTTGATAGATAACTTTTCTTCCATCCATCTATGCACCTCTAAACTGTCTGAACCATAGCTTCCCAAAACACTGATTTGTTTAGGTTTCCCCCTAAAGGAAGACCCAAATAAGTTGTAGGCCAACTTCCAGATTGAACTCCTAACGAATTCGTTGTATGCTCTAGATTAGTATCCTATGCATTCATTCCCAACAAGTGACTTTTATTCCCATTTATCTTCATTCCTGTTAAGAAGCTGAAGGTCTCAAGAATCTGTTTAACCGTTCTAGCCTCCTCTTCTTTATTCTTCATAAAGATTAGGCAATCATCCGCAAATAGAAGATGAATTAGTCTCACCTTCTCCTTCCCAATTTCTAAACCTTCGAGCTTGCCAGTTTGGACTAATTTTTGGATTATCCTTGTTAACAAATTTGCTACAATTGTGAACAGGAAAGGAGACAATGGGTCACCTTGCCTCAAGCCCCTATACCCCTTGAACTTTCCTTGCGGCTTTCCATTTATGAACACTGAGAAATTAACTCATTTTAGGCATGCCTGGATCCATTTCCTCCACTGACAGCCGAATCCTTTCTTTTGAAGGACAATATCCAAGAAGGACCATCGAACTGAATCGTACGCCTTTGCTAAATCAACCTTAAGCACATATCCTTTTTTACTGTTCACCCTGTGCTCCTCCACCACTTCATTAGCAATTAGGATTGCATCTGTAATTTGCCTCGACTCCACA
>JAJIYU010012233.1:0-14692 GCA_030144865.1 Tinospora cordifolia | reverse complement strand
ATATATATATATATATATATATATATATATTGTCGAGACCCCTTCCCGAGATTGAAGGGTGACCCGACTGGCACGATGGCCAAACGAACTCACTCGTTGAGTCTAGCCTGCCGAGTCGCCGTTAAGCCTCCGTGCCGATCGGGTAGCCCTTCAGTCTAGGGAAGGGGTCCCGACAAACTTGGTATCAGAGCCCAAGGTTTTTAAAAATTAAGAAACATCGATAAATCGAGGGCCTAGGGGACATCGAAGTAATCGCGAAAGTAAACAAAAGCCCTAACCTAAAGGAAAAGGGGAAAACTACCAATAATAGAACGTATTTCTGAACATAACGTTTGTTACCAAGTGTTTAGGTTTGGACTATTGTGAATAGAGGAATAACTAGTGAACCCGATTTGAAATGCAAATAACAGATGTCGCCCAGACGGGGTAAACCCAAGTGAGGTGGGCCACCGCTCAGGCCTAGGGAGCCGATGCCGCCGCCACCTTCAGTTCAGCCTGAGCAGGAAGACCCCCTATAGAGGCTCGAGGCTGTGATTAGGGCCTCTAACGAGGCTATACAGGCCTAGACGGCCTTACTGAGGGAGAGACTCGATAGGTTGGAGGCAGAGAAGCATAGAGATGAGCCATCCACGTCAACAGGACCCATTTTCTTACAATGAATACTAGAAATTCAGTGGAGCAGTTGAGCCACCTCTATATTAGAGAGATCATGAGGCTACATGAGGTTCCCTTATCCATTATATTTGATAGAGACGCTAGGTTCACGTCAGGAAAATCGAAAAATTCGCTGCGCAGATGGAATGAAAAACTTGAAATTTGATTACCTAATATTCCTATTAGAAAATGTATCAAATGAGGTTCAAAAATTAGAAACTAAAATTCTTGAAAATATTTAAGGGGTATAACCTATACTCCCAAAATATTCACTAGGATTTTAATTTGAGATTTTTGGACCTCATTTGGCCTAGTTTTCATTTAGGATATTAGTTACCTAAAATCTGCCCTTTTTATCTTATCTGCGCAGCAGATTTTCTAATTTTTCTGCAGTCAATCCGTATATCGAATTGGCGCAAAACTTTCCAAACTTTATCTATACTTACCAAATAATTCCCAAAAATTTACTTTATGATTTTAGACTTCATTTGATATGTCTTCTAATGGAGATATCAGGGATATCTGTTTCTCGGACTGCATGTGGCAGGCAGTTGCCAATGCGTCCGATTGACCCAATTAGACTTATCGATTTGAGTCCAACCTTTTACACAACATTCCTAATTGTTTCATAAACGTATCCTCCAAATTTCAGGTCAATCGGACATGTCTAAGAGTTTTTAAAAATTCATGGCAGCAAGCTAAAAACATAGGCCTACCACAAATTTTTCAAAAATTTTTCTAAGTACCATGATTCATATTCAACAAGGCATATTCGCGTGCTTGTAAAATCATCAATACAAAGCCTTAGGTTATGAAATCTATACCCAATCGTAGATCTTGGTGTCTAGTTCGTACTCCCAAAATCTCGGATCCCCTGGTGTCCCCGGCATGCTTCAAATGTCGCTATAAAACTGCCCTCAACACTATGTTTTTCTGTCACAATTGCTAACAACCTCTCTTCGCTACCATTTTTGACACATTTCGAGAGGTCAGTTTGTATTTCACATAAAATAAAAGTTAAAATAGACATTAAAAGCTTTAAAATGAACTATAATACCTTACGAACAGACTTCAGATGACCTAGAAATCATTCTTACAAAAATTTGACAACACCACTTTTTTGGGCTCTGTAGTCGCAAACAGCAAATTTCATGGCCGTTTCTGCTCCAAATGGTCTATGTTCGTGATCAACGCTTAGACCTCCTTGAAGAGGGCAATGGAGCTTTCCAACGACTATAAGAACGTCCAAAACGGACTTTGGATGAGAAAGATGTTAAGGTTTGAAGGTGGTGGGTTGCAACTAGTTTTTCTGCAAAAGTTTGGGGGTGAGTTGTGTTTGAACGAGATTTGTATCCGTTTTTGAGCATCATTGATCATCCCATCAGGCTAATAATCATCTTGGCTCGTGGCTCAATACTCCAATAAACATGGAGGCTTGCTGGTGGTTGCATTTAATGGCTAAAACAATGGGCGAAACCACGAGAAAAATGGTTTCTCTTGTAGGTTTTCAGCTGGAATTGAGGAAGAAGAAGACAAAAGGAAGGAGAGGAGAAGGGGAAAGAAGAAGAGGGTTGGGCCGTGCGCCCAGCCCGGCCCACATGTGCCTGGGCAGTCCAGGCCTATGTGCCTGGGCTGCCCAAGTGCTTAATATATATATACTCAATTTTCATCAATCTTTTCTAAAATTATTAAAATCATTTAATTCATTATTCTTTTCTAAAATCCTTCAATTATACACTATTTTTATTATTTATACAATTATTTTTTAAAAAATTGAATAATTTACTCATAAATTACATTTTCTCCCAAAAATTCTATTAATTATCCCAAAAATTTTATAATCATTCCGAAAAATCATATACCCTCCAAGAATTATATTTCCTTATAATTTCACGTATTTTCCTCTCAAAATCGTATTTTTTCAATTATCCTAATTTTTTTCAATAAATTGACAAAAATTGAGAAAATTCGTATATTTTCATTAAAAATTCCAAAAAATATATGTATCGGATCCGATGATTTTTGTGTATCAAATCATGGGTCGTCACACATACACACACACACACACATAGACATCTATACATATATATATATATATACATATATATATATATGTCTGTGTGTGTGTGTGTGTATGTATATGTATGTATGTATGTATGTATGTATGTATGTACATGTGTGGAAATATGTATGTCAATTTATTTTAAAGTACAAAATTATGGTCATATTTAATATATATAAGTATGTGTGTGTATTTATTTATATGTATGTACGTTTATAACACTTTTCGGTTATTTAATGGTATGTATATGTATATATGTGTGTGTGTCTGTGTATCTGTGTGTGTATGTGTATAAAGTAAAACAAAAAAAAAATTCCATAAACTTTAAAAAAACCCTAGTTTCTCAACCCCTAAACGTGGAGGCTCAAATATTGAGAAATGAGAGAAGTTTCCTATCCAAAAATGTTCAAAAAATTACGAATCTGACCCTCAAAGACTTTATAAACCTCTTTCCCCCCTCTGATTTCACTCAAGAGCAAAAACTGATAAGATTCATCTTCCTCTCTCTTTGCCCCCTTTTTAACACTTAGTATTTTCTTCTTTCTTGAGCTGTTCTAAATGGCCAATGGAGTAATAGCTACGGAATGTTGGACAAGTCTAGTGCAAGCAAAGAGAAAAGATCTGAAAAAAGTTTAAAGGAAGCGATGTCGAGATAAAATAATTTATACTTTTTATTTTATTATTTTTATTTAAATAAATCTTGCTTGGGTGTTTCGCTTTGATCTTATACACATGTCATATTTTTTTTCAATATTTTTGGGTCGCCTAAGAGGCGAGGTGTTATAGAGAAAAATTGTTCAAAGCTGCTTTAATACCATGATAAAAGAATTGGATGATTTTATTAATTAAATATTACAATGATATATATAGATGAACTCTTAAGGATATAAATGGTAACTTATGAATAATTGGAAGTATAAAATATGGAAGCATATATATAAGATATTATGAATATGCGCTCTATTATAATATCTTATATGTATAGTATAATATATTATAATATATTATATATAGTAATATATAATATATTATAATATCTTACTTATATAGTAACAAAGAAGATATTATAATATACTACATATTCATAATATTTACTTCTATATTATATATTTCTATATTTGTAGTTTCTTTTTATATGCTCAAGAGTTTATCTATTTATAGTCATTGTAAGTTGATTCAATTAATTAATAACATAATCATCTTATTCTTTTATCATGAAATCAGAGTGAGTTTGAATTTTTTTCTCCTTAGTTTTTCGGTGTTCAACCGACCATTAGCCGGTTGAAATCATTTATGACCAAATGCTTGTGCTAGCCATTATACTTCACCATCTTCACCTCTATTTGCAAACTACGTCTTCACCACCAACACTGCAATCTTGTTGCCCCACCGTTGCTGCAACATTGTTCAATTTTTTTTTTTTTACCTACTAGAGGAAGATGGTCCAAAAGACGAAGCAGACATCGAAAGTGTCGTTTCCATTGATGGCGTCTCCTCAGACTCTTTTTGTTCCATATCCAGATCCCTTATTCTTCTTCCTTGTTTTGCTGCACTCTATTTGCTGCTTCTGCAGCACACATACCGCCATCGTCCCTGTCGTACTGTTGCCACTCCCTATCACTCAACCACTAATTTGCAACTACTGCATCATCATTTGCATCCGCATCAAACCTCCCATCTATTTGCAGCTACCGCTGCACCAAACCTTGTCATTTCCCGACCGTTGATTGCTCGGCCCCTGCTATTTGCCCTGTCGCTATCGTTGTTGTTGCAAAAACGCAAGAGAGCCTAATTGCCCTCCTGTTCAAGAGTAACTACTGCGCTTTCAGAGGCAAGTTATCGTCTTGCTCCTCTGTTTGTTGTTGTGTTGATAACCTCTATGTTTTGCTCTTCTGCCTCGTCGTTGCAGCCCAATGCAACTAGTGCTGCCTTTGCAAACCACCCATCCCTTGTTGCGCCACCGTCATTGCACCAAACTCATCTCTTTTTGCTGCCAATACTGTATCTATGTTGCTCCACCGCTGCACTACTATTCTAGTGTTCTGTTATGATTGTTGTTGCTCATCCATATTGATATTTGTAATACCCCAGAATTTTGTTGGACAATTTAAAAAATAAAATAAAATAATATAAATAAAATAAACTTTAAAAAAATCATGAAAATAATTATTCAAAAAAAAGTTACAACTCAATGTATGAATGAGTAAAAAAAAAGAACAAAACACAAAAATTTGTGGTGTTATTCACAATACTGCTCAAGGTAAAAGCTTACATGAAAGACTTTAATGCATGTTGTCATCTCATTGTTACATATAGATAGATTAGAAAAAAGAGATCGGTGGCCTTGAGCCTATAAATGTTAGGATCATTGTCTTCTTCTTGCAACTAAACTCTACATAAACCCATCGACACCACATTCTCAAGCAAACGAGCTCTCCTCTTTTTGCTCTCCTAGCCCTTTTCTTGACACCCTTGCATTCCCTAGCTATTCCACACAGCAACCATAGTAGTAGGAAAGACGAAAACCTAGAATATTGCATAGTAGTGGTAAGAACCTACTTTTAGGTATTTATGTTTTAAGTAACTAGAGGACTCAACAGATCAAAGAATGTATAATGACTCTATCTAAGTTTCAATGCATGGTTCATTTGTCTAGGATTTGAGTTATTAGGATGCCAAGAGAACAAGGGATAAAAGAAACATGCACGAAAAGTCCACTTTTCGTACCAAGTACTGTAGTACTATTTACAGGTATCGTGATATTGCCCATGGATACCGTGAACAGTATCACGGTATCCGTGTATTGGTTCTGGGTACCGTGGTAGGAGAAAGGATTATCGCAATAATTAAGACGCACATGTGAAACAAGAAAATGCAGAGGCACAATTATGGTAACCATGAATAGGACCTCGATATCCATAAATAGTATCGCGTCAACCGTGAACAGTATCATGGTATTCATAAAACCATGAGCAATTTCGTGGTAACTGTGAACATCGCGGTAACCATGAACAGTACCACGATAACTAAGAATAGTACCTCTATAACTGTGAACAGAACCGCGACATTCGTGAATAGTACCGTGTATCCATAAACGGTATTGCAATATTTGTGAACTACTGCGGTGTCTATGAACAGTACTACAACAACTGGTATGAAAGTTGAATTTTCTATGCATGTTACTACTGCGGTGTCTATGAACAGTACTACAACAACTGGTATGAAAGTTGAATTTTCTATGCATGTTTCTTCTACCCCTTGTTCTCTTGACATCCTAACAACTCAAATTCTAGACAAATGGACCATGCATTAAGACTTAGATAAAGTCATTATACCTTCTTTGATCCATTGAGTCTTCTAGTTGCTCTAAAAATAAATGCCCAGAAGTATGTTTTTGCCATTGCTATGCAATATTCTGAGTTTTTCTCCTTCCTACTCCTATGGTTGTTGTATGAAATAATTAGGAAATGCAAAAGTACCAAGAAAATGGCTAGGAAAGCAAGAATATAAGAGAGCTCGTCTGCTAAAAAATAGGGTGTTCATAGGTTTATATAGAGTTTAGTTGTAAGAAGAAGACAATGATCCTAGCATTTATAGGCTCAAATCCACCGATCTCATTTTTTGGATCTATCTATATGTAATAATGAGATGAAAGCATGCATTAAAAATTTTTAAGTATGTTTTAAAAACAATAGTATCGTAAACATTACCGCAAACTTTTGTATTTTGTTCTTTTTTCTACCCCTTCATACATTAAGTTGTACATTTTTTATACATTTATTTTCATTATTTTTATTTTATTTTAATTTTTCAATTGTCAAACAAAATTCTGGTGTATTGCAATGCTACTGTCTAACAGCATATATAAATCTCTATATCTATCTATTTATCTATCCATCTATATATATGTGTGTGTGTGTGTGTGTGTGTGCGTTGAAATTGTTATATGGCATTTGAAGGCTATTCTATGCCATTTGGACACTGTTCTATGCCATTGGAGGTTGTTCAATGCTATTTGGAAGCTGTTCTATGCCATTTGAGGTTGTTCTATGCCATTAAAGGTTGTTCTATGCTATTTGCATGCTATTCTATCACATTTACAGGTTATTCTATGCCATCTGTAGGTTGTTCTATGTCATTCGCATGTTGTTGTTCACGCATTCCTCTGCCACGGTACCGCTACTTACTGCCGTGTTGCATTTTTATATGTGATACTACTGCGCTTGCTTTTCCTTGAATCTACTTTTGCCATGGTCGGCGGTGCATTCGTCCACACCCACTGATATCGAGATTTAGTTAACAAACTCAAGATGATTTCTTTTTTACCATTTTAAGTTTGAGGGGAAATAATACTATATATATTATAATATCTTATACCATATAAATAATATATTATAATGTACAATATATTCATAATATTTACTTCTATAATCTATATTTTTATATTTGTAATTTTTTTATATGTTCAAGAGTTTAATCTATTTATACTCATTGTAAGTTTATTGAATTAATCTATAACATAATCATTCTATTCTTCTATCAGGAACAATGCTATGAAAAATAGGAGAATTATAATCAAAATAAGCATGTTCAAGTGGAGATTTGATATATTGATTATACCTGGATTGATCAGTGCAGAAGAAAGTATTGAGATTGCCATTAATGCCCCTTGCTACATAGAAGTAAACGGCAGTTTGCTCTGTGAGACTCTCATCTGCAAGAACCAGCAAACCAAAGGGCCCCAAGATACCTCTTCCAGCAGCTCCATTGCTGGTGCTACAGTTGTACAAAACATCTGCTTCAATGTTTCTTTCCAATGAATTCTTATCTATCTCAAATTCTGCAACAATGTCCAACTGCAACCAATTAACAATAACATAGCCTACATTATTTCTCACATAGAAAAAAAAAATCATCTCCTCCATGACCAGGTTAGAGTACTTGGTAATTAATTCTGATCAAATTACAATCAGACCTGTGAAGCTGAGCCTATTTGGAGTGGAAAAGCTGATCCAATTCCAATCTCAATCTCACCAAATTCCTCCTTGCTTTGTCTCAATTTCTCCACTTCCTCCACTGGCCACTGAATCAAATTGCTCTTAGTCTTCAGATCAAGCACCACCTCCCTAGGAATGTTCTGTTCATATAACCACAAAGTTAAATCATCAAGTGTTCAGACTAAAGCTCCTATCATTCAAAACAACCAGAGAATCTTCAATTGTAAGTCATCTTACCTGAACACCTGACCAGTCCTTCCTTATGTCTGCAATTTCAGTATCTGTCTCACCAATCCAACCCCAAAGCACCCTTCTCTTTTTGTTCTGATCATAAAACGTTTTTGATGCATAGTACTTCCCATAATCGTACCTCATTCCAATACCAACATCCAAATTGGGATCATCCGGAACCCACGAGTTACTCACTGGATCATACGTTCCAATAGCATAGTAATCATGTTTATTATCATCAAGACTAGCCTTGAGCACATGTTTTATTCCAGGCCCATTAATCGATGTGTCCAAACCATTAACTCCGTTCGTGGAGACCGGATAGAAATCAACACACTCCCACATTCCGGTGGTGGGAACTGCATGTAACAAGCCATCCAAGAGCTTGTACTCTATGAAGTCAGAAGTTTCATATACAAGAGCTATACCAGTTGTATTCAACTTGGAACCAATAACGATCTGCCACTTGCCATTGACGTTCCATGCGGTAGTTGGGTCGCGAAAGTCCTTGGACTTGATTCCAGGAGGTGGGAGTAAGACCGGGTTCCGAGAGTGTTTGACCCAGTCTAGGAGGAGAGGATCGGAGACGTTAGCCGGGAAGGCTACGTTTTGGACTTGGACGGTTTCATTTGTTGAGCCAGTGTAGATCATGACGATGGAGCCATTGGGAAGAATGGTTGCAGAACCAGTCCAGACACCATTAAGGTCGTACCAGTGATCAGGGATCATTACGATGGGAAGGTGAAGCCAGTGAATTAGGTCTTTTGAGACCGCATGGCCCCATGTTATGTTGCCCCACACAGCTGAATCAGGGTTGTATTGGTAGAATAGGTGGTACCAACCCTTGTGGAATAATGGGCCTGAAACAGTAATTTAAGCCACCAGATCATATTTTCCCGAGGGGAGAGACAAAGATCATGGTACATCAACTAATTTCCATTTTTAAATAGCAAGTTTGTGCATTCTAGTTCTAGACTTCTAGTGGATTGAACTGGTTGTCCTAATTAATTTGTTAAAGAAATCGTTTATCATAACTACATTTTTATATTTCAATTTACAACATCATTTGAAATAATAAAAAAAATGTTAAAAATGATAATAAACAATTAACTCAATGAACTTATATCAAATCTAATGCAATAAGTCCTTAAAAAAAAAAAAAAAATCTGAGGGGGCTTATGAGTCCAACCTACAACATAACTCTATGATGTAGAAAGTGGATTAAGAAGGAAATACATATGTTTTCTCTAAGTTATTGATTTATAAGAATACAAAGAAAAAAAAAAAGAGATAATTCACATGACCAAAAAAAAATCAGTATTATCAATTTGTATCTTAATTACACATACAATAGCCTTTAAATAGATAAATATATATTTGTAATTCATTTCATATACTAAAAAACAAAGAATCATCAAAAATAGAAAATTGCATCTAATCATATCTAAAAAGTTCTTAATAATATATAAACAAAATCAGAATTTTCTAGATCAAGATTTTTTCTAGAATAATAAAAACCTTAATTTGAGAGCCTAAATGATAGAATTTGACTAAAAACACATTATGTATGGTAATAGCTATGTGCATTTCTGTTTTCTTTAGAAACAAGTCATTGTGTCAAAATTACACGCATACATGAACATAAAAAATTTAATATTTTGTAAAGATTAAACTTTAAGTTCAACAAACTTAAAGTTTAATCTTCACAAAATATAGTAGCCATCATTTGTCATAATACTAATGTGATAACACAAATTACTACTCTTACTTATTACTCAAAAATTTTTACACATTAGTACTACAATGATATAAATGTGACAAAGTGCCAACTATTTTTTTGGTTTTTTTTTTTTGGCTGCCCTGTTTTTTTTTTTTTTTTTTTGGTCCATTGACTCTCAAGCATCCCATTAACCCCTTAGCAGGGGCAAGACTGATCTGCATTCAAGCACTAACATATGCTCTCCAAGTGGGATTTTTTGCACAAAATACATATTCCTAGTTTTAGAGTTATAGAGTCCAAGTTTAAAACTATAACTTGACGAGGATTTCAACTTTTTGGTTTGTGACTTTTCTTACCAATTAAACTACCATGCTTAGGTCTTTCCCGTCTTTTATTACAATGACACAGAGGACTTGTGAGATTATATCAATTTTCAACAACAACAACAACAATAATAATAATAATGTTATTGTTATTGTTATTATTTTATATTTATCCTATATATAAAGTAAATAGTACTTCTTAATGATTGTCTTCTATCTTTTCTAAAGATATTTAAAATTTTCAATTATTAACACTAAACAAAAGTTATTTTTGACTTACAAAATGAAATAACCAAATTTTTATAAAGATTTGAAGTCTTCTTTCGTTTTTTGATCGTAAGTCAAACTAAGCGCATGAACTTATTATTGTAAGCAAGGCCCAAAGGCTCACCTCAGGCTCCTGAATTTTAGGGGCCCCACAAGCATTCCTTTCCCAAAGGCGACCACATCGAGCTCCCGAATTTTAGGGGCCTCACAAACATGTTTATCTCTTTCTCTCTCTATCTATATATATGTATATATTTGGAACCTCATAGATACATAGTATCTATCATATATATATATAGTACAAATAAATATTTATATAGGTTAATTAATTATTTAATTAGCTAATTACTTTTAATATTACTTTAACCCATTTTAGAACTTTTACAACCAAGTTATATTTGGTTGGTGAGAAACTCAGAATTTTCTCGAGAAAATTTGATTTTATTAAGAAAATCTTATTTTCTTATGTTTATTGATAAAAATAGTGAGAAAAAATTTTGAAATATTTTCTCAGCCCAACAACTTTTCTTACCAAAATTTTCTCAGTTTAAAGGGTGAAAAAATAATATTTTCTCATGAAAAAATTCTTTGTACATTAATTTAAAAAATAACTACCAATAACTAATTTTTATTATATTTTTTCATGTCCAGCCAAACAGTCTTGAAAAAATCTTCTCAACAACATTTTCTTGAGAAAATTTGCCTAAGAAAACAATATTTTCTCAATAAAAATTATATTAGCAACCAAACACACCCTTAATTAATTTTTCACTTATTTTTTTTATCTTATCAAGCTTAGAATGTCACAACTTCATTTTGTTCTATGTTGTTTACTAATTACATATACTTTTATTCTGCATAGTTTTTTTTATTTTTAATTAATTATATATTTTAATTTAATTACTTTTTTATCATGCGTTACAGCCACTAAATATATTTGTTCGCCAATTCTCATATTTAAAAAATTATATATATTTATATATTTGCCAACTTTGCATTTTATTTATGTTAAACGATTATAATTTTATTAATAAGTACAAAGTTAAAATTGTTAGAATTAAAAGCTTATTTGCTTTTTAGACTTTGTACCATTTAATATTTCTGTAAAATTTAAAATAACATACTTATAAAATTACTTAAAAATATGTATATTTTAATATGTAAAAGATTTATATACAAAAGGGTCTTTTGCATATACCTTGCCCAGACCCTTCAACTAGCTAGGACTAGCCTTGATCCTATGTAGGAAAAAGTTAATGAGATTTCGTTTTCAATATCCCCATGTCCCTCCGGTGAAGTGAACGGTGGCGCAAAAAGGAAAAGTGAGGAATGGGCAGCTTGGAAGCTACATAGCGCTGGTGATCCTTAGTTTCCTTGCAACTTTTTGGTGCAGTCAATGTAAGACTTTATAGGGCAAATTAGGCTTGAGTGTTCATCAATCAGGATGCTAGACATTGGCGGGTGAGATAAGGTGTACCACAGAGAGGACAGCTGTACAAAAAAAGTTTACAAGCCTTACAGGAATATTTACTCCTAAAGAAAATGGTGTCCCTTACTTCTTTCCTTCCTTATGTTATGAATGACATTTCTTACTGCTTGGTAATTAATCTTATCCATGTGTTTTGTAGCTTCTCTCAAATTACAGGCCACAAAACTAACCCATTTATGTAAATTGAACTTTTAATTGCCGGACTGTCATCAAAATAGGAGTGACAATTTGTAACACAACACGATAACCCGATACGAACACGACACAAAATTAACGGTTTGGGTCAACACGAAAAACCCAAAAATGATACGTTTAACATGATTATAGATAATTTAAGAGATAAATTATAAAAAAAGTTAATTTAAAATTAATATATTTATTAATATATTAATAATATAATTTATTATTATTATTTTAAATATAATTTTTTAAATTTTTATTAATCTTTTTTAATAAAAAATTTATTTTAAAATTTGATTATAAAAAGTTAAATGGGTCATAACAGGTACACCATTATGAACACAGTTAAACACAACTCATTTATGACACGACCCGTTTATGATACGATGACACGAAATGCTACCCCTACATCAAAATTGAATTATTCAATATATATATATTCAGGAAAATCAACTATAAACAAAAATGTCAAATTAATGTTAAAAATAAATAACATATTTATTATGCACCATCTTAAGACAAGAATTTAATTAATATAACTTCTTTGCCCAAAAAACTTGACAAAGAAGAACGATTTAATTAAATGTAGTCTAATATATTATTATGTATGTTAATATTTTTAATTATGCCATATACTACTTGATCCCTTAAATTATTAATTACACTTATTTTTGTCCTAACGATAGCATTATTGGCATGAAAAGTTGACACCCTTCCAGAAGATGCAACATTATTTAAGTAAATGCGATAACAACAGCTAGAAGGGGACCGTACGTACGAGCGAGGCGTTGATCAGCCTTTGACCGTTCCTTGTATCAGCAAAATTAATCACGGAACACAAGGAGCGGTGTGATTCTGACTAGCACGGACGGTTGAGAGCACGGGAATCCCCTCTGCATATTTTGCTTTTTTGTTCCTCCCTCCATCGACTATCGCAATAATTGAACCACTAAACTTAACGGCCAATTCAACTCAAAAGTTATAATGAGGTGGCAACACCTTGGATTATGTAAATTTTCATTTTTTTGAAAGTCAATGGCGTTATTATTATTATAATAATAATTATTATTATTTTGGTTTCTTTATTTTTTTTCTTATTATTTTAACTACTAATACATGGTTATCAAGACCAATACTGATGTTAGGCATTGGTGTACTATGTACATGTGATAACTTTCCATAATTGTGTTTTATTATATTTATTTTCAGCTTCATTTATCACTACCCTTAATTAATTGAATTAACGGATGGATTTGAGATTTATAGGTCTCAAGTATCCTATAGGATGAGGGAGATTAATAGGTAAAGAATCCACATATTCTAAAAGTAAATAGTCTAAACGAGAAAGCTAATCATATAATTAGCAACTAACACTATTTCTATCCAATGTTAGAGGAGGGGCTTTTGTAATTACTTACCATCAGGATCTGAAGAAGAAGAAGAAGAAGAGGAAGAAGCATACGCGCAGATTGCCATTTCCATCGTCGTTTGATACGTCGAAAGGTGTAAAGAGAGCGAAGCCGTTTAAGGAAAAAAACGCACGTAAGCACAGAATCATACATGAATCACTGAAAATTAATTTCAAGGAAAATTTTTTAACAAGCAAAAAAAAAATTGAAAGAAAAGACCAACCGTTCATCCAGTTCTTTTGAGGCTGGAAATGGAAAGTGGTTCGTTGCCAAGATAACATGGAGTTGGTCCAAGGGAACGATTCCCCGCCTTCCTGATCCGCCAGTCGGAAAGTCTTCTCCGACACACCTTCCCTGACGCCTCTTGACCCATTATTGCTATGAAAATAATAAGCGTAACTCAGGGGCTCAGTACTACTCTCCGACGACGACGTGGACCCAGAAGAAGACATAAATGAGAACTTCGATCTCCCATCATCGTCATCGTGATCACCGATAAGTATATTAGTTGGAGAAAGAACAAGAAAGAAAACTAGGGCGGATACGGCAGCTAGAGAAAGGAAGAGAAGTCTTTTGATGGGTCGTCTCCGGCTATGGCCGACGTATTGGGATGAATTGCCGTCGTGAAGAGGAGCGTAAGAAGAAGAAGAAGAAAGGTCGGTGCTGTAATTGTAAGAATTATAGTCTTCAAGGTGTGAAGGGAAGGTAGGGATGAAAGGGTTGGTGTCAACCATGGCGATAGATGGGTTTTCCGGTGGTGCTAGATGAGATCAGAAATAAATTAGCAAATTAGAAGGGTTACGTACATACAGGAGGGAGGGTGAGATGGGATACGTGTCAGATTCTGGATGGCCGCAGAGAGAGAGAGAGAGAAATCAACTGCTTTGCTTATTTAGTTTTCCTGGGTGATTTGGAAGGCGCTAGAAAATAATGAAACGAGTGGCTCCGCATGAATTAGCTAGCGAGTGAAGGCCGGAGGGTATGCTCTGGTCCCTCGTGACTGAGGAGGTGCTTTTTGCTGCTCACCCAACCTGCTAGTCACGTGACTTTGGGACTCTGAACGAACGAGGATAATGAAATTAATAATGGTTTAATTTAAAAAATAAAATAAGAAAAAGGTTACAGGGAAGTAAATGGAACAAAACTTCCAATGAATGTGGACGGCCTAACCCGTTGTTGGGACTGATTGGTAGTATCGGTAATTTGAGAGAGTTCACAGTTCCAGAACGTTAATGTAATACCCACAATTAAAAAAAAAATTAATGGAAAATAAATAGCTAAAAAAATAAGCACAGAAAAAATTATAAACAAAATTATATAAAAATAGTTATACAAAAATAATGATAATAAAAAAGATTAT
>JAJIYU010012232.1:0-14696 GCA_030144865.1 Tinospora cordifolia | reverse complement strand
GAAAGTCAAGTGTGTGTCGCTTGTAAAGTAACTCGTCCCAACTCGCCAAATGGTTAGGTCCGCCATCCAAATATGGCGGTTATGTCCAAAACTCAAGGAATTGGGGGTTGGCGGTGTTACAAATTCTGATAGGTAATCGGCCTTAGGTGTTACCTGAGATTTCTACTTCAGATCACGGGGATACCAAGAGTGATCTCAACAGTCTTTCAGTTTTAGATTACAACCAAAACCAAATGAATGTTTGAAACACCTAATATGTGAAAGTTTTTGTAATGTTTTGAATTTTGATCTGTATAATGCGTATGATGTGTAGGAATGATCCACTAGGCTTTCGAGCTCACCCCAATTTTATTTTTTAGGTACACGTACAGGTGGAGTACAGGGATAGACCAATTAGTCCACATAGTATGGTGTCGACCATTTTCATAGGATAATGTAATTTGACTTTAAGTTTTATTTCATTGTAAATTTAGAAAATAGATGTGTTACAAATTGTGTTAACTAAATTGTTTTCTTGTAAAGTATGTTTGAACTTCAAACTTGAACATTTTATATTTTTTGATGAAATTTTCTGATGTCTTCTTACCTATATGAGTGTTACTATTTTAAGAAAGAATTTGACAGATATTCCATTACATGATTTCTATTTTACTATTCATTTTACTTAAAAAAAATCAGTGAAGTGTATTTTAGAAGATGTATTGTAAATATTGAGAGTTGATGATGTTGATGAGCTATATTATATTCCATTTGAGAAATTGAATTTGTGAAAAAGAGAGTTAGAAAGAACCGTAAGTAACATTCTGGATTCTCTTCGAGCAACGACCCACACATGAGGCATCTTTGCCAAAGGGATATTCGAGAGTTGGGGTGTTACAAGTATGGTATTAGAGCTAGCTAGTAGCTCTTTGGGAAAAGATGTTAGTCTGGCCTAGTGTGTTCAAATAAGATTATGCCAGATTTGGTTTTCACCTTATTTGATTTTTCACTAAAAAATGAAGTTTCGTTCGATTTGATTTTTGAATAATAGAAAATGAAAATGTGTAGATGTCAATTAGATGGCTAGAAGTCTAGAAAAGATTTAGGTGATGCTAGCGTACCAAAACTCACTAGTTACAGGTGTGATGCGAGTATGGGTAGGTTTTCTTGATAGTTTGATTTCTTCTTGGGGAAGATGTGCCTAAAGGTGAAGCCCTCCTTAAGAGAATCACTTTCATGGTTTGACTACTGTATTGGTTGGTGCCTTCTTTGAGATGAGTGCCCCAATGGGTGATCTCTATAGTGTTACTCCTGAAGGTTGGTGCCCTCTGGTAGGAGGTGTGTGTCCCGAAAGGTTGACCACTGTGCAGATATCCCTGAAGGTTGAGGCCCTCCGTTAGGAGGTGTGTGTCCCCGAAGGTCGATCACTACATAAATATCTCTGATGGGGAGGCCCTTTGCTGGGAAGTGTGTTGTTCTTGATGGTATGATCCCAGCTCTGGGAAGATGTCCTTGAGGGTTAATCCCTACTCAGAAAGGTCCGAATTTGGGAATGCTGGTATGACATAGAAATGGGATTGAGTTGAGTACCAGACCATAGGTTGGGGTAGAGATTGGATGTTGCCGCGAAGGCACGGTGAATCATAAATAAATTAAAAGATTTTAGGGCATAGGTTACAAACTGAAAACGTGTATGAACGCACACTTGTTTGGTCAAGACCCAAGTTTGAAAGGAAGTTGTATCTCTGGTCTCTATGTCAAATGGGGTGCATAGGGATTTGGTGTTATGAAGGAATCCTAGATTTGGAGAATGACAAACCTTGTTTGGTAAGTGATCGATTCCTTTGGAAGAACTTGTTCGCACTGCGTATGACTAGAATGGGGCAATCAAGCATAATGGGTTTTGCAAAGCCTTAGGGATTGAGACACTTGCGCCATTGTAATGGGTGTAATGGAATCTGAGGTGGAAGTCTATGTGGAAGGGCGAGTATAGGATGGGGTACATGGACCTAAAAATGCAGATGGAAGCTTAGGATTTTATTAGGTTGGCGTGTTTTGGTTGATTGATTGTTGTTGTGGATGTTTGTCATGTAGGTAATATAATAATTTTGATTATGTTAACCCAAACTCCTACACCCAGAAACAGACGAAATGTTGTTGACTTAGAAGCAAAAACCTTTAAGCCACTAAGACAAATCGAGAACTTATAGACTATGCACCTAAAGAGTCAATAGCATGAAAACGCAGAAGGGTATAGGTGGGTAAGAAGTATGGCCCATTATCACAAGTGTCAGTATCTAGCGTGTGGAGGTAAAGGATGACATCAGATAGATTATTGTCATACTGCTACTAACCACCCTAATAGAGAAACTGTAGTGAGAGCATAGATGATAGAGTATGATGATTATATGAGTGCCTACTTTAGCCCATTTGTGCCAGAACCCCAACTCAAAAGCTACACTTATTCACCACATAAATTGCCAAACTACATGTTGTATGAAAACAAAAAATGCTTGAACAGGTCAAATCCATCCCCGGTAAGAACATACATTAGATTGTTGGTAAGTCTCCATATTTCTTTTATGGAAATGTCATGGATGTCGCACATGAGACCTAGATTAGAATATCATAGTTCTTGTATTTAATCATGCCAGAGATTGTCAACTCACAGTTCTTCTCACTGTTGACTCGAAAAGAAGGCTACATTCAGAATTTTTTCATTGAAAATTGGACGCACATTATTCCAAAATCACCAATGACAATTGAAGACGTGATACCTCAAGCTAAAAGGTGGTTATCATTATGGAACATTAGGAAACAATCAAGTTGCATTAGTTCAGAAACCCATGGAACCACCTAGCTACATGAAAGACTTGAGGAAATTTTAATTTATTCTCAGGGAATCCTTTCAAAGGAGCAACAAACTGACATCCTTTATCATTGCAAGATGATGAATCTAATGTGGGTTGATAAATACATTGGTTATATTGATGAATCTGATGAATAATTTTTTTAGCCAATTTCTCTATGTAGGACCAGAGTGGCGTGGAGGAAGCGAAATGACCCATTGGAAAGAGTAGATCGACTGACAAAGGTAGTTTACTCCCTATCTATTCGATCCACAAACTTAATGAGTAAACTAAGGGAGTGGTATATTTTAGAAAGTTTGGGACATACCATTTGGGTATTAACTTGATTCAAATTTCGAGGAAAAAAATTCATTTAAGGGGAGTAGATCGTAATAACTCAAATTTTTTTCAATGCGTACAAGTCGCAATTAAAATAAAAATATAAAATAATCAATCAAGAAATAAAATGAATGCTTTTATTACATGTATGTAATGTAAACTTTGGGTTAAAAATATAAAATGAAAGTTACATTTGGGAGAAATAATAATAATAATAATAATATACGTAGAGACAAGGCTCGCGAAACAACATAGCAATAGAAAAGAAAAATATATGAGGTTTGCGAAATAGTAGGAATCCAAAAAATGTATACATAAAATAAAACATTTTGAGGGCCTTAAGATTTTATTGGTAAAGAAAAAATGGAAGTAACAAATAAATAAATAACATGTGGTGTGGTTAGCTAAAAAAGAAAAGACAAGAAAAGAAAAAAAAATCTATGCATTTTGCTTGATGAACAAGAAAGAAGGGGAGTGTGTTGTGTGTGCGTTCTAGGGTGTGACGAAGAAGAATAGCTGGCACAATTTGGTGCATGAAAGAAGAAGAGGACGAGTAGAAAATAGAGAAGAAGATGAGCTACAACAAGAAGAATCGCAACTGTGCGATTTGGGCGAAAAAAAAAGAAACGCAGCTGAGCTACATTCTTGTGTGAGTAATAGAGGAAGAAGAAGAGGGATGAAATAGTAATCCATTTTGCTGTGATTCGCGTGAGGAGGAAGAAGATGAAGGTGCAACTACATCCTGTGACATTTTCTCATGCAAAGAAGAACGAACTAGCAGCATGTCCTACTATGTTTTGGTTGTGAAGAAGAAGAAGAGAAGCCCTAGCCCTAGCTGGTGCAACAAAGAACAAAGAGGAAGCTGTTGTGGTACATTTTCTATGCCAAAAAGAAGGAGAATGAAGAATAGAAACACCTACGTGTTGCTACTACATTCAAACGAAGAAGAAATAGAACACTGGTGCATTTTGTTGTGCGCACGAAAAAGAAAAATGAAGAGACGTGCAGTGTGAGGAATGAGAAGAAGAACGCACTATTGTGTGTTGTCTGCATGAAGGAAGAAGCAAGGACGAACCAACAGGAGGATTGGGCAAGTTGTTGTTTGAAACCCCTTTGAACCAGATCTAAGGCATCAACAGTTCATTTCAAAGGGTGTTTCAACGTTATGAATGCTTCAGAACATGATTTACGGCACCCATCATCAATTTTGAAAGGGAATGAAAGGGGCCTTGAAGGGATTTAATATTCGAAAGGTTTCGGGACTTGATCCAGGAGGTGGAATCTTGCTTTGGAGGAGTTTTGAACAAAGAATCAATTGCAGAAAGGTATAAAAATCCATTTTCTTCAATTTTGGAGTTGTTAACTTTGAATGAATTATTTGAATTATTTGTAATATCAAGAAGAGGTTGAACTATTTGGAAAGCTCCGAAGCAAAAAATACAGAATTTTGGAGCTTTTAGCTAAAAGGTTTGAATTTTAAATTCTTACTTCTCTTTGAAATATTTCATTTGTGACGAATAAATTATTTGATGGATGTTGGAATTTTGATATCGAAGTTTAGGGGGTTGTGGAGATTCAAAGATCAAAAACTTAAACTTATTTGGAAGTTAGATATGAAATTAAATATTAGAATGATCATATTTGAGTAGGAATAATTGTTTAAAAGATAAAAGAATTCTTGAATGTATTGTTAGTTGTAGATTATTTTATTTAAATTTGAAAAGGAAGTAGGAACTTAGGTAGATTTATTATAATGATTTTCTATTGCAGATATATAATTTAGAATGAACCAGAGTGATGAACTGAAGTGACGAAAATCTGAGAAAATTTAGGTGGGCAAGATTTCCTTAGTCATACGTATTATATAGATTAAAAATTTAAAACATTTATTTGAATAGTTATAGAATATTTAGAATTACTTTAGGAAATTGTTTGGAATGCTTGGGTGATGTTATGATGAATAATTATTTATTTATTGCATGCATAAATAGGAAAACTGCATTTAGGTGGCATCATTTATTTATTTGACTACCACTTTAATTGCATGCATTATTTGATAAATTTTCTATTGTATGTGTGATGCTTTGGTATGATTGAACTTGTTTGTGGAACTAAAATAAGATTGAAGGATTATTAAGAATCCATGTGCCGTGTGATTGACAAGCCTGAAGCAGATCGAGGTGGCATCTCCTATATGTTACTGCTTGAGGTTGACAAGCCACAAGGCGGATCATAGGTATCCCTAACCCTGAGCTGCCTACAACAGCTAGAAGTCTTTGGGAGACAATACGATGCTATAGTAAGTAGCTTCCTTAGATTGTGACTCTGATAGGTAACTGGCCTTAGGTATTACTTGAGATTTCTACTTCAGATCACAGGGATACCAAGAGTGATCTCAACACACTTCTGGTCTTAGATTACAACCAAAACAAAATGAATGTTTGAAATGCCTAATGTATGAAAGTGTTTGTAATGTTTTGAATTTTGATTTGCATAATGCGTGTGATGTGTAGGAATGACCCACTCGGCTTTCAAGCTCACCCCAATTTTATTTTTTAGGTACACATACAAGTGGAGTACAAGGATTGACCAATCAATCCACATAGTGTGGTGTTGACCATTTTCAGAGGATAATGTAACTTGACTTTAAGCTTTATTTTGTTGTACATTTAGAAAATAGATATGTTACAAATTGTTTTTATTGAATTGTTTTCTTGTAAAATATGTTTGAACTTCGAGCTTGAACATTTTATATGTTTCGATGAAATTTTCTAATGTCTTCTTACCTATATGAGTGTTACTATTGTAAGAAAGAATTTGACAGATATTCTGCTACATGATTTTTGTTTTACTGTTCATTTTACTAAAAAAATCTAGTAAAAAGTATTTTAGATGATTTATTGCAAATATTGAGATTTGACAATGTTGATGAACTATATTGTATTCTGTTTAAGAAATTGAATTTGTGAAAAAGAAAGTTAGAAAGAACCTTAAGTGACGTTCTGGATTCTCTTCGAGCAACGACCTACACATGAGGCATCTCTTCCAAAGGGACGCATCTCCGCATTAACCCAAAACATGTGGCAGGGGGTCCAATTCGAGAGTTGGGGTGTTACACTCCTCGTGATAACCATTGAGAAAAAGTTGTCATAAAATAATGTTTTGAATTGTTCCTAGGTCATTGTAAAGGTATCCATGTCTGGATCATTCATTACCATTTCCCACCAATGGTAGGCAAGTCCTACAAATTGTTGTACAACTATTGCCACTTTCTTGAGGCTAGTTGCCCCTAAGGTATTTAGATTTTTTTCATATTAGAGAACCATATAGTTGTTGCCATGTGATTTGATTTACCATCAAAAGTACTTGGATGCAACTTTTGGAACTCTATCAGTAGGTTCCTCTATTCTTTATGATTTGCGATCGGTTGGTTTGGTACTACTGGATCGTTAGGCAAAGGACTTGATGAGCCTAAGACTGAGGTCGTGTTGGTGGCAGGTTTTGAACTTGGGGTAGGGTCCTCATGACCTACTCCACCACTTGTCGAGTGATCTTGGCCATCATCTCTAGAGATAACATCGCCACAACTGGAGCCGTTGCTACCACTGGCGCCCTCTTATCCCTCTGACCCGACTCATCAGTATTTTCATGCTTCGAAGCGTTCCTTCTTGTCCTTACATTATCTACAAGTCAAAAGTCATCTTAGGACCCAATAATTTGATATGATATCAGAATGGAGAATTTCCAACATACAAGGAAAACTATAACTTCATTTCAATTCAATCTGGGTTATGCAAACTCCTTTTCTCAAAAATCTAGACACAAAATGCTTTTGCAACTCATGATAATTGTAATCCTTTGTATGTCTATTGTTAATTTGTGACCCTATTGTCAAAGCAATTTTTTGCGTTATTCGTACTACCATGACTCTAAATTCATGTCTCTAAGTTCTTAGTATATTCATTGGTAAATCAATTTCGGCTTCTAAGTTTTGTTCGAGGTTTTTCAAGTCTTCATAAGTTTTCTGGGTACAAAAATTTTTGGTTTCTCATAGTAATATTCAGAAAAATAACAATAGAGACAACATGCAACAACATTCAATCAAACATACATTTTGCGGTAGCTTAGAGAAGTTCCTAAGCTTCCATTCATGCCTTTGAGTTCGAGCATCCCATACCACTCTTGCCTAGTGACACAAGCTTCCACTCAAGGACTTCATTAGACCCAAACAATTTCGCAAATGTCTCGATGACTAAAGTCTCCCTAACCCCACTATTCTTAATCATCACATACTAGCTAAGCATAGGGAAACAAACTCTTCCAAAGTTATCGAACATTCACCAAACATGGCCCGTTAGTCCCCAAGTCTAGGATTCCTCTATACCTTGTATTTCTACGTGTCCCACACCTTGTAGAAACTAGAGATGTAAGATCATCCTGGTCGCGAGTCATGACCAAACAAGTTTCATTTTCCACATTTTTAATCTCTAACCTATTTCCTAGAAGTTTTCATTTGATCCAATATGTCACCTGGGCAACACCGAAGTCTCTATCTATAGTCTCTTTTCCTAGATCTATAGATTCAATAACATTGCTGCAAAGTTCCTCCATTGAACGAATAACCCATAGTCTATACTTTCGATACTTGCCCAATTTATCTACTAACTATGCTCTGATACCAACTTTTGTATCAGCATAAGTATTTGCCCAATATATCTACTACCTAGGTTAAGCTTAGAGGTTTTATAAACATCATTTACACCTTGCCTAGTATATCTACTAACTGTGCTCTAATGTCAACTTTGTGGAATCTTGCTTCCCAATGTCAATATTTGTAATACCTCGAACTTTTCTAATGTATACATGTCAAAAATACTTTTTAAAAATATAAAAGAAATATGAAAAATATGTGAAAACATGTTTTAAATGCTTGTATTAATGTGTATTAATAAAATAAAATAAATTGGAATTTTTGAAAATTTTAAAAATTAAAAAAACGAAAAAATGGCAAAGTTATGTAATGATCGCATTGATTATGGGGAAAAGTGCAAGGAATTCCAGTTTTTGGCACTGATGAACGAGGTTATTATTCAGTGACCATGGTCATTACGAAAAAAACCCAGGAAAATTCATATGATTTCACACTGATGACTACAGTCATTGGGGAAAAATTAGCACCGTTGACCGCAGTCATCGCGCGAACTATATATATGCTTGGAGCCTTAAAAATTGTCATTTTCACATGCAATAGTCCGTGCTTGCTCCAAGGGGTGATTCAATGCGATTCACCCTGGTTCCAAGTGAGTTATTCAACAACTCCAACTCATTCAAATGATCCTCAATTGATTCCATATCAAAGAAGAAGAACAATATCTAGAAAAGGGAATAAAGGGTGTTCTTGCTAGAAACCACAAAAAATCAAGGTGAACATGTTTTTTTTCTTTGAGTATGTTTAAACACTGATAATTGGTGTATCTGAATGTGGATTGCTTGGTGAAAATGAAGGAATTGGTTTAGTGAAGATTGGAATTTCGTGTTGAAGTGGAATAAGGGATACAAGGGACTGAAACGCGAGGTAAAGTGTTTACCTTATATATTTTTGTGTTTTAAATGTTCCACATTAGTTTTAAGTGTAAATTATGATGTGTTTGAATGGTAAAACCCATGCGGGGACCCCTGACATCATCGGATATATGAATCTCATGATTTAGGGAAAGATCCTGTTATGACTGCAGTCATCTCATGGACGACCACAATCATCCATCGAGTGGGTGGATTTTCTTGGTTTTATGTACACGGGGGGACCCAAATAAGATTAGAACCTTAGATCATTATGAAACATGTGATGAAAGCTAGATTCATATGTTACAAATGTTTCATGGTGTAGATTGAGGAATATCAAGAAATTACTACAAGGAGCGACGACACAAGGGTCATTCTACATTATCAGGTGGACAGGATTCTCTTGCTCACTAGTATTTTGTAGACTTAAAGTTCAAAACGTGATGTTGGTGTAGCCAAGGATGTTAGATGCATGCTAGGATGTGTATGCCAATTAAATGCTTTGATTGCTGATTGATCATAATGTTCGGTTGCGTGCTTACTCATTATTTGAATGAATAAGAAGGTTTCTTAATCATAACTGCTTCATTATTTATATGCCTCGTATGATGATATGATGTGGGATGATAGCTATTGAAAATTAAAGAAGATTAATTTAAGACTTAATAATCCATATACCAGGGCGATGGTGGATCTGTCGAAGCCTTGTAGCTATATCTGCCATGTGATAGTCCAGATCCCATTGTCGATGTTCTTAACTAAGCCGCATGCGACGGCTAATAGTTCTTCAAATGGGTGAGCAGTGACCGTACATCATTGCACCTATTCTTAGATGTGAAGTGAGGTTGCGAATGGTAGCGTAGCTCAAAACGTTACCAACGATGATCAACTCCTAGACACCAAGGAACACCAGGAGTATATTTTTTTCAGTCTTAGAGTACAACAAAACAAATAAAGGTTGGAAACGATTAATGTAATAACAACGTTTGCATGTTTTGGATTTTGGTTTATATAATGTTAGTGATGTGTAGGGATAATCTGCTGGACTTTTGAGCTCACCCCATTTTCCTTTACAAGTACTCTCAAAGGTGGAGTGCACTGATGACTGGCTTTACCATCATTGGAGAGTAACCTCTTAGACAAGTTACTATTAGATTTTGAGTTTATGTACTGGTTTTGAAACATTGTTATTGGTTTGTATTAATGTTAGAAAAGTAAGGCATGTTACCAAATTTTACTATATATTGTTAAATAAATTTTGTGAATACTGTATTTAATTCGGACTATGATTTTGGTTAAGTTTTGAAGAAATGTTTTACACTGCAGAATGGATACTTTATTTTCATTATATCTGAACACATAGTGTTAGTTCTATTTTGATGATTAATTCCACTGCTGTACTTTGATTTCATGTGACCATTTACTGTGAAAATCTAGTGATGTGTTTTGAAATAATTATCTGACAATTTGCAAATATTAGGGATTTGTTTTCTAATTTTACACCATCGTGATTTGTGGAAGGTGTTGCTAGGAATAAAGGAAAAAAGGTTGATGATCCCCGTTCTTGGCAGGCGACGATTGATGATTTGATCCCGCACGTGCGGCGGCTATGTCGAAGGGGTGCATAACTCTACAATGGGCCCTGAAAAAATGCGTGGGGGTCGATGGGCCTCGGGGCTAGGGATCGGGGTGTCACAGAGTTGTATCAGACCTTAGGTAGTAGCTCTATGGGAAGGAATTTCGGTCTAATCATTATGCCGAAGTGGAATTTTCACTAAAAAGGTCATCGAATTTAATTTTCACTAAAAATGAATTTTTACTAGATTTGAGTTTTGAAAAAAGAATTAAAATGAGTAGAATGATCTGTACCCATTAATAAGTGAGGTCACTAGTAGGCGACTAGAAGTCTAGAAAAGATTTAGATGATACCAAGGTGTTCGAGTTAGACATCGCAAGTGAACAAAAATACAGGTAGTAGTCCTGTGGGTGGCAGATCTACTCCCTGCGAGTGATTCACTACTCAGGAATCATCTGAGACTTGGGACTGATGGTATCACATAGAAAAGGGAGTTCTGTCAAGTATTGAGACACTAGGTCTAGGTAAAAACTGGGTGTGCTTGGAAGGCACAATGGATCTGAAATAAAAGCTTTTAGGGCATAAGTTAGAGACTTATAATGTGATAACACACATTTGTTTGGTCAGGACACGATTTAAGAGGATCCTGTATCTTTAGTCTATATGTAGTTATGGGATGCATAGGGATTTGGGGTATGGAGGAATCCTAGACTCGAAAAAAAGACAAGCCATGTATGGTGGGTCTTGTGTCAGCCTTAGGGAGTGAGACACTTGCAAAATTATAATGGTAGATGACTGGTTTCTTTAGAAGAACTTGCACGCACTGTATTCTACTTTAATGGGACGATTGTGTATGGTGGGTCTTGTAAAGCCTTAGAAATTGGAACATCTAAGCACTTGTTATAGGCATAATGGAAACCTAAGTGGAAGTTTATGCATAGGCACAGATGGAAGCTTGGGGTTTCATTGTGTTAAGGTGCATGTTTGATTGTTTGCTTGTTTGTTGGGTGGTTGCTTGTGATATATGTTGTATATTATTTTGAGTATTGTTACCCAAATTCTTGGACCCAGAAACAAACAAATTGTATTTGACTTAAAAGCATAAACTCCTAGGCTACTGAAACAAATCGAGAACTTAAAAATTTGGATTTAGAGTCACAGTAGCATGACGACACCAAGGGCATAGGTGAGTTTAAGGAAGTGGTCATTATCACAAGTCGCAGTATCCAAAATTTTGGGGAAAGGAGTTTGAACCTCGAATTGAAGTATAAATACTATTATATTTAATTACATTACTAAAATTATCTACTTCAATATAGTTAAATTATTAGATACTAAAATAAATCTTTGACTTGTAGATAATGTCGAGAGGTCGGGGTAGACCTAGGAGAAGTACGACCAGAGGCAGGGATAGAGTTGAGCCAGGGCCTAGTAATGAGGGCACTCCTGTAGTACCAGCACCAGTGGTGGTTACACTGACACCAGAGGCCATCATCAAGATGATGCAGAGGGCAGTTGGAGCAGGCTATGAGGACCCTGCAGCCATCAGCATTAACATAGCCAGTAGTATCAGTACAACCATAGGTGCAGCCACAGCTACCGACAGAGCCATCGGTACAGGCTCAGCCTTAGGTCCACCAGGGGTCCACTTCCATTGAGGTAGTGCCACAGAGTAGATCGGTTTGGTTTGATAGAGAGAAGAAGGATCTACTAGTAGAGTTTTAGAAGTTACGTCCAAATACTTTTGAGGGGACAGAAGATTATATGATAGCCGACAAGTGGTTCACGAAGATGAATAAGCACCTAGACACTGTGGGGTCATCCAAGCCTTAGAGGCTAGCACTGGCCATGCACTAGTTGGTAGGACAAGCCTACCACTGGTGGGAGGCGATTGTGAATGACCCTACCATTGATCAGACAACCATGACTTACGATCATTTCAAAATAAGATTTGATAATAAGTTTTTCTCCATTGCTAGGAAGAGGCAGTTCCAGTCAAAGTTTGTTAAACTGATGTAGAGGACTATGACAGTCACAGAGTATGAGCAAAGATGTATAGAATTAGCCAGATTTGCACCTACTCTAATCATGGACGTGCAGTCTAAGGCAAACTATTTTATTGAGGGCTTGAAGTGGAGATAAGAAAGATTGTGGCACTGTTAAGTTGACGACCTTGAGGGATGTTGTGGAGAGGGCGCAGATTGTTGAAAGAAACCTGGAGTTTGAGCAAATACTGAGAGGCAGGAAAAGGAATAGGTCAGATCAAATTGCGAAACCCTCATGAGATTTAGTGATCAGGAGGCATAGGGAGCACCTCAGGCTCAAAAACGAGCACAAACCCGAGGTAGATAACAGAGACAGCAAGTTCATTCTAACTAGCCTGTGGATGAATAGAGAGAGGTGGCAAGGAAGAAGGGGTTGTGTCTTCTGTGTCATTAGGAAGGGCATATTGCTAAATTTTACCCTACCCGAGCAATGGCTCTAGCACCGCAGCCACGACCACAAATGCGATCTCAGATGGGTCAAACACAACAGAGGCCACAGCTATAACAGCAAAGTTAGGTTCGCTTGTACGCAACAAACAACTAGACGAATCCCACCCCAATGGTGGAAGAGATGTTTTGTTGTTTGGTGTTGCTGTCCAAATACTTTTTGATTTGGGTGCTACAAGATCCTTTATTTTTTAAGAAACGGTGAACAAATTACAGTTGATAACAAGCCTTTTGGTTGTATCCTTGGAGGTAGATACGCAGATAGGCACTACTATGAGTTCTAGGAAATTATGTGGATGTGAACTCACTTTTGGAGATCGACTGATTTTAGTGAATTTTTGTGTGCTCCACTTTGGAGGGTATGATGTGATACTGGATATGGACTGGTTGACCCAATATCAAGCTCCGATAGATTTTTGGAGATGGAAAGTCACTGTCAGTTTGCCATCTGGTGAGACACTAAAGATTGATCGGAACATGCAGAGGTCGCCTAGGAGTCCTATGTTAGTGCTACTGCATGCTATCAAGCAGAAAGAGGACTTTAGGCAACTAACGGAAGAAGATGCAGAAGAAATGAAGAATATTCAGAGAATCCATGTGGTACAGGAGTATATAGATGTGTTTCCTGACAATCTGCTTGGAATTCTTCCACATAAGCAAATAGAGTTTAAGATCGAGTTGCATCCTGGTACGAATCCCATCACCATACCACCATACAGAATGGCACCAGTGGAGCTGATTGAGCTAAAGATACAGTTAGACGAGCTTCTAGCAAAGGGTTTCATTAGACAGAGTGAGTCGTCATGGGGAGCTCTAGTACTATCTGTGAAAAAGAAAGACGGATCCTTGAGATTGTGTATCAATTACTGAAAGCTAAATCATGTTACAATAAAGAATAAATACCTATTACCTCGGATTGATGATGTCTTTGACCAGTTGAGAGGAGTATAGTACTTTTCTAAGACAGATCTGAGGTCAAGGTACCATCAGTTGAGGATCCGAGAGTCTAGTATACAAAAGATAGTTTTCAGAATGTGGTATGGTCACCTTGAGTTTATAATGATGTCGTTTGGTTTGACGAATGCTCCAACCACATTCATGAATCTAATGAAAAGAGTCTTCAACCAGTTTTTGGATTAGTTTGTCATTGTGTTTGTTGATGACATTCTGATTTATTCCCGGATAGAGGCTAAGCATGAACAGCACTTGCATATTATTTTGGAGATTTTGAAGAACAATAAATTATATGTCAAATTTAGCAAGTAAAAATTCTGGATGAGGAAGGTCAAGTTCCTTGGCCACGTCGTCTCAACAGAGGGAATAGTAGTGGACCCAAAAAAAGTTGAGGCAATATCCAACTGGAAGTAGCCCAAAATCATGACAGAGATCATAAGTTTTTTTGGGTTGTTAGGTATTATCACTAATTTATAAAGGATTTCTCGAAATTAGTGTAATAACCCTAAATTTTCAAACGTTGACACATCAAAAATAAATTTTAAAAATTATGAAATAAATATAAAAATGTTTGAAAAAATGTTTTAAATGCTTATTATATGTTATTGTATGAAAATAAAATTGATTGGAACATTGGATAGTTGAAAAATGCAGGAAAAACGAAGAATTGGAAGATTTATGTAATGACTGTGGTCATTACTCAAAAAACACAAGGAAAAAACAAAGTTTTGCACTAATGACTACGACCTAACCATGATCATCGAGGAAAAATCGCACTGATGACCGCAACCTGACCACGGTCATCGTGTGTAACACCCCAACCCCCACATTCTTTGAGTTTGGACATAACCACCATTATTTTGATGGTGGACTTAACCAATTGGCGGGTTGGGTCATGTTACTTTACAAGTGACACACACTTGACTTTCTATTTTTCAATACCAC
>JAJIYU010012231.1:0-14707 GCA_030144865.1 Tinospora cordifolia | reverse complement strand
AAAATATTATATCAAGCTAAATAGACTTAATAAAAATAAATAATAAAAATTACAATTTTAATTTAGATAAAAATATCATCTTAGAGTTATTTTTCAATTTAGAAAAATAATTTTATTTAATTTACAATCTCTTTATGCCTTATATCATGATATTAATTATTTGAAAACAATGATTACTATGGTATGAGAATTATTCCTAAAGAAATTATTCTTATTTCAATCACAATAATCTTTTTTTTAATATTGTAACAATTATATTCACGTTCATATCAATAATTATTAACAAAGCAACATTCACTTCAGGGTATGTCTAATACTATTTGGACGAAAATTTTTTTATTAAAAAAAATTTTATTTTTATTTTGCTCATACATCAAAATAATTATATTCATAAGGATCATTCATTTTTATAACAGTAGATATATATCAACCTTTATAATATTAAATGTCTATACTTTTAACCTTAATATATAATTTACAAATGAACACGCATATATAATTGTAATAGTATTATAATAACAAATCATATATGCATGTCAATAACACCAAAAATGATATCTTATTTTCAAATGTTCACATCTTGAATTTTTTTTTCCAAAAGCTACTATTTGTATGAGTTGGTAGGACAACTTCCAGGAAAGAGCAGTGAGATAGAGTCTTCTTAAATAACCGGCCTCCTAGAACGGGATAACCCATCTCCTTTTCAATGTTTAACTTTACTCGGGACAAGGGTTACCTACTATCAACTCAAACTTGTAGTACTATTTATATTATAAAAATCAAGAATAGAACATAAGTAATTGATTATATATCAAATAAAATATTCATTTGTCATATTTTGACTTTTGATTTCTGATGTAGAAGATCGTTCAAGACGCAAATACAGAACATACTTTCTTAGTCAGTGACGTTATATATAATTTATATTAAATTATACATATATACAAAAGATATGCATCATTCAAATAATAACATAAAAAATAATCTCACAAATTAAAATTATACCTTCAAACTTTCATCTTCGAAGTTTTTGTTTCTTTGATCTTTAAGATATTTTCAGTAAGAGCTTGATCGTGCTGATAACGTGTTATAAAATAGAAAAAAACTATTAAAAAATCAATAAAATAAGAAGAGAACTAGAGAGAATAGAAATAGGGGAGAGAGTTTTTCATTCTCTTAAGAATAGGTTGAAGTTCAACCTTGGTACAAACTTTACAATATAAGCACCGTTTTATTTAGATTTTAGAAATAGGGAGTTACATCAATCATAATTATAATATTTAAATAATTTATTAATTTAGACATAAGGGTTATAAAATCTTAAATATTTAAGGGGTTACAAAATATTAAATAGTAGGGGTTATAAAAGCATTCAAGATGATTATTTATAACAAAAAAAAAAGTTTAATAAAGCAATTTTATGAAAAAAAATAATTAGATTATTTTACATTACAACAAAATAATACATGAAAAGTCCTTTTTTTACGTTGTCAAACTTATATAAAAATAGGATTAAAATTATTTCTATCGCATTTATGTCAGTTGTCAATTAGCCAATGGAAGAGTTAGTAGTCACTTGCAAATGATTGCAAATATTATTGTTAAATAAAAATATAACTCAAGCAATTATTATTTTAATTTAGTATCTTATGTGATTGTAGAAATATAATTAAATTAATGACGAACATCGACTTTTTAGGCATACAATGAACTCCATGCACTAGTCTCAAAGCACCCTGTGGGAGATTTTTTTTATGCGTTTCTTTTAATATTTCTTAAAATCCACTTTCAATTAAACATAAATAAGAAATATTTACTAATTTCTTGATTTCTTTTAAACGTGAGAAGTAATTTTGCCCATTTTTTTTTATAATAGAAAGTATTGAAAAGATTTATCATAATTATATTCTTAAATCAATAGTTACTATTTGTGTTGAAATATATGCATATGTATCTAGTAACTACCAATATTATCATTATATATATCGTAATTATATTCTTAAATCAATAGTTACTACTTGGTGCCATCATTAACCTTGCCCTAAAATAATAGAGGGACATCTATTGGTATATTCTCTTAAACAGAGAACAAGCTATCTGGCGATCCCTAGACATGGGTGCAGGCTATATTGGCTTTTTTGATATTTATCGTTCGCCTCGCCAAAAAAAAAAAAAAAAAAAAAAAAAAAACCACTAGTGGAGCAGAGGGTGTACCCAACAATTATTGCCTTGAGCTAGAGGATCTTCTGCATTTTTCAATAAAGTGGCCGTGGCATTTCCCTTCCCATATTCTACCCACCTGTTCGATCCCTTTCCTTTTTTTTTTTTTTTTCTTTTTCATGTTCTTTAAAAAGCATTTTTTTAATTATTTTACAATACTAATAAAAATAAAACTCCTCCAATCATATTGTAGAATTTGGGCTGAGACTGATTATTTATAAACCTTATTATCTTGCTGATTATTTTTATATATTTAAATTATATTAATAGAACAAAATAGGATAATGTAAATATAAAAAAAATATGCTAAATAATTTTAAAACATAAAAAATAATTTATTTTGATTATAAATATTTTATTCCTATAAGATTATTTTATGTTATTTTTGAGTTACAGCAAAAATTTAAAATTAACGATAAAATTAATTAAAAGAATTATATAATTTTATTTTAAATATTAAATATCAAAACATATACTGTAATTTTTGTTTGGTATAAAACATTATATAAAATGGAAATATATGTAACGTTTGGTGACTCAACTATATCCAATTCTATCATGCCAAGCACGGAGGCCTTTACTTGTGAATCGTCCGTACAAAATTTGAGCTGGCCGTGCACGGGCTAAAAACCCAAAACCCTTACTGTAAGAAAGCGACAGTGTACTAAAACTCAGAAAAGGCCTCTACATTTAATTAATAGATATTATTCAAGATGAAACGACTATATCTAGATGCGAGACTAGATGCGTGCCCAGAGAGCAGTACCCAGGAAGCTATGGCTCGAGTATTCCACACCATCTTTGCCTTTTCTCTGTTTCTCCTCCTCGCATGCCTCATCGATGGCTCAGCCGCGCGGTTTACGCTCCAACAAAATGAGTATCTCTTGCAAAATGAATCCCTTCAAAATGGGGACGCCAAGCTCTTTATGGAGCACTCCTGTAACCTTGTTTTGTACAAAGGAAACACAACTGTTTGGGCTACCAACACTAGTGGTATAGCTACGAACTCATGTTGGGCACAACTGGCAAATGATGGTCTGTTTGCCGTCGTTGGGGACGGCAACAAGATGTGGAGCAGTGACAAATCTGGACTCATCGGCTTGTATAACTTGGTTTTGTTCTATTCAGGTAAAATTGGCGTCTTCCATTCATGCCCACCAATTTGGTCCCCAGAAATCCGTAAGAAGGCCATAGAGGCAGATCATGATCATATAGCAATTTGGGCA
The DNA here is from genome assembly GCA_030144865.1 of Tinospora cordifolia. Classification (NCBI taxonomy): domain Eukaryota; kingdom Viridiplantae; phylum Streptophyta; class Magnoliopsida; order Ranunculales; family Menispermaceae; genus Tinospora; species Tinospora cordifolia. The sequence goes on along the minus strand of JAJIYU010012231.1, from coordinate 11,261 downwards.
ACAAACTAGTTTGTGTTCTCGGCTTCTAGCCTTGTGTTCTACTATGTATTAGTCCTGTGTCGTGCCTGCAACTATGTTGTATGTTATTGTGTGTGTGTAGTGTTCGAAAGAAGGCTCTTTATGGTTTAAAGAGCAGTCCTCATGTTTCTGTGTCGTGAACTTTTTTCTAATGAAGTTTGGAATAAAATAAATTGGAATGTTCTCTATCAGGATTGGAGAGATTTTACTGCAATTTGATATTATGGAAATATGGTAATAATTGAAATCCGAAAGCCATCCTTATTGCCAACAATAAGAGAGAAGCAGACAACGGGAAGATTTGAAAAACTATTGGCTATGACATACGTAATTCGAATCATTCTTTCTCTGATCTCTGATCTCTCTTTATCTAGAATTTGAATGGACGAGGGCTTCACTGAAAATAAGGAGGAAAGAGTGATAGATGCAGTGCCCGCAAGAGGACAACACGAAGAAATGGAAAGAAATAACTAGGAAAAGGAAATAGTAGTACAAAACAAGCTGAGGAAGAAGAAGAAGGGATAAAAAAACGACGGAGAAGAGAACACCAAAGAAGTGTTGTGCTAATAGTAATATCCAATATTTTTTTTATTTGATAAATCTTTTGACTTTAATAATAACTTACTATTTAGAAAAATTTGTTGGTGAAGGTTTTGTGCAAAGAAACAAAGATGAAATAAATGTTGTGTACAGTAAAACTAGAAGCCAATCAAAGAAAATGTATATACTAATAATCAATAATTTGAATGAATGTAAATCAACTTAAATGTAAAAACATACAGATATAATGTAGCTTGATGTATCTTCTACTAAAAAAAGATTAAAAATAATTCACTATAAGAGAATGCAGATAGGTTACAATTTTTAATTAAATTTACTCAAATTTTTTCACATAAAAGTGTTCACACACAAAACTCAATTTTTAACTTCCTCTTCTCACATATCCGACTAAGGGTTTATATAAGAGAGGGGTCCTAAGTAGTTTTTAAATACAAAATTAATTAAGTTGTTAATATTAACAAGAAAACTAATACAAAGGAATATATTTTCAATTAGAATTCCATATTGAGTGGTTTAAAGCCACCCAATATCTAACAATCTCCACCTTAGAGAGAACCACTACAATTATATCATCATATTCTCAGCTCCACATATGCCTAAAGGTGCTCATTTGTGAATATCCTCATAAGTGGTAGACATTTCACTTATATCATCTGTAACAATTGGTATTGTATCAATAAAATTAACAGATCTTTGATTTCTTCGTCCCTTAGTCAAAACCGATTTTGATTGTCGTTGGGACTTTGTGCAGGATCCTTATCAATCGTGCTAGCTCCACCTAAAACTATATTTTCTTACAAAAAATATAAGTTATTCTTTCTAATTCCCTTCATCATCACCAACGCACCTCGCACAATCTTTAGAACACCTGCTTCAATGGTGATCTTGAAGCTTTTTGATTTAACTACACCCACATAAATGATATTTTTCTTTAAATCTGGTACATACCGTACTTCAGTTAAATGTCCGATTGTTCTATCATGCAACTTCAACTTCATTATACCCATCCCTCTTATTTTACAGGCACTGTCATTACCCATAAAAGTTGAACTACCATCGCCCTCTTCAAAATTGAAGAACCAATCTTTATTTGGACACATATGATAAGTACAACTTGAATTCAAGATCCACTCATCAAATCGACATATTAATATGAACAAGTCAGGACATAATTAGAATCTGTATCATCCTCAACATGTGCAATATTCATACTGGCATTGTTCTTCTTTTTAATTTTCGGACAATCTTTCTTTCAATGTCATGTTTGATGACAAAATGCGCATTCATCTTTTGCTAATATTCTTTTCTCTGAAGATTTTTTCCTTGATCGCAATCTACCAAATTGCTTCTCATCAGATCTATTCCTTGCAACTAGAGTCATCTTTGCCATCAACAAGGTCATCTTTGTCATCAAATAGTGAACTGAGAATCACTAACCAGAGTCATGTTTGTTATCTCATTCGAAAGGAGCGTAGCAGAGACATCATCAAAATTTAAAGTCTCATTTCCATAAATCAAAGTAGTGGCCAAGTGTTTATATGACTCACAAAGCGAACAAATAAGGAGTAGAGCTTTATCTTCATCTTTAATTTTCTCACCAATATTTAATACATCCGCAATGATTCCATTAAATTCATAGTTGTACCTTCTTTTATGTAGAATATATACAACTTCTTCTTCATATACAACATATTTGTGAGTAATTTTGTCATATATCAATGCTGCAGATTTCTCATATTTAACGTTATTAGTTATCTCCTTCGTTAAATATAATCTAATTATACTGCATGCCTATAGATCAAACTTTTTTCAATCTTTGTCTTAGACTTATATTTGTCACATATCAAAATTATTTTTATTATTAAATTTTTTTAATATTAAAATTTACATTCAAGATATTCATGTTTATCATATTAATAATTAAACTCAGTTTCTATTCATCACTATATATCTACTGCAAAAAAACACATTAGAATTCAAATCCGATTAGAAACGACTCCGACATGACAATAATTGTCTTGTACGCTCAATATATATTAATGCTCGTTGCCGCTGTCGCACAACCAGAAAAACCAATAAGAAATTTGCTCACAAAAATTGAGAGACACCAATGAAATGAAAAAGAGATGCTTTTTTAACTTTTGCTCACTGTACCAAAAAGTCAAGGTTCTTTGTCTTTTTCCTCCCTTTTTTTCACCTTTAGTACAATTGACTTTTCAATGAGGAATTTCTCCATGTGTCCAATGACGCAAATCGTTTCTTCTTATAGCCACAACCACGATCACACACACTTGTGTGCCGCACACCAAGGTGATAAATCCAACCTGGTTAGTAGAAGCAAAAGTCAATTAAAAAAAGTGAACATATCAATAATTAATAATTTAAATAAATATAAATTAATTTAAATATAAGAATAAATATGCTTTAGCATATCACTTATTCTACAAAAAATAAAAATAATTCACTATAAAAGAATACAAATAAGTTATAACTTTTAATTAAATCTACCAAAACTTTATACACAAAATTTAATTTTTAACTTCCTCTTCTCACATACCTTAATAAGATTTATATAAGAGAGAAGGCTTAAGTAATTTTTAAATATAAAATTAATTAAATTGTTAATATCAACTAAAAAACTAATACAAAGGAACTTATTTTCAATTAAAATTTTATATTAAGTGGTTTAAAACCATTCAATATCTAACAATAAAAATAATAAAATGGCACAATGTCTCAGAAAAACTTTTTTTTTTTTCTTTTAAAACAAGTGTGGTAAATATCAAGTTGCTTAACTCAACCATAAGAAATGTGATAGTTAATTACGTTTATAAAATTTAATTATTTCATTCACTTTCTTTATAATAAAAAGAAAATAATCTTATAAGATGACACTAATCCTTTGTAATTGTATCTTGCGCAAATTAGATAAGTATTATTTTGTTATTGATGAGATCAACTTTATTGTGGTCCTAGACAACTAGGATGAGCATAAACACAAACTCTTTTATTTCTATTAATCATGATGTATGCTTGAACTTGTATTTCATGGTAACGTGTGACCACCAGCCTTCATGATCCTTCAATTTTATGAGGGAGCTTTGCTCGGACCTCTTACTCAGACTTAGGATATACAACAATAATTAATCTGTACCAACTATTATTTAGAAATTAGGATTCTACTAGAAGATATATAATTTATTTCGAAAAAGAAGAAGGTTCCAGTAGATAATTGTAATTTTTTTAAAATATAATTTTATTTAAATAAAATGTGAGTCTAGGTTTTATCTAGTGATTTGAATGCAGAAGACTACATGCAGACTATCATATTTCTTTTACGTCAATGACATGTACGGTGCTGAAGGACGATGATGACATCCATTTTACTACAAGAGGACTTTGGACAAAGGGTGCCCTACGCAATTGACACGCGGTGCATTGAAGGCTCACGTGAGTACAAATTAATATCTAAGGCAATGGTTGGATAATGCCATACAGAATAAGTTAAAAATTAATTTAAGCCTATATTAATTACTTTATATTGGTAGAATAATTCAATCCTACTATATTTGATAGGATTGAGTTATCCTATCTAAAAAAATAAATAACTTTTTTTACTTTTAGTTTTTTTTAAAATATATTTTTAAAATTTTTATATCTCATCTTATCTTATTCTATCTCATCTCATCAAAATAATTCTATCTCATTCTGCGCAACAAACGAGACCTTGAGTGTAATCTATGCCTACTTAATTTCCACGTAAAAGAATAATTAATTAAATGTTCACTTTTAGGTCCATGGAAGCGTGATCTGCAACTAGTTTCTCAGTTGAAGCGTCTAGGTCTGTTTGCTATGCACGCCATAGGATAGGATTCTATTTTATGAGATAAGGACCCGTTTGATGCACAGGATATGATATGATTATTTTGGTGGGATAGCATATGATGAGATAAGATAAGATAAAAATACTTTTTTAAAAAATAAAAGTCAAAATTTTTCTTTGGGTGAAATAACTCAATTCCACAAAAAATGGTGGATTTGAGTTATCCCACCAACATAGGATAAGTAAGTGGGCCTAGATAATTTTTTCACCTATCCTATATAGCCTCAAACACTGGATTAGAATAATTTTTTTGTCCTATCCTATTTCTATCCTATGTACTAAACATGGCCTTAGATCTAGACATAAAAAATAATCTTTTAAGAAAATAAAAATCATTTTTTAATAAAATTATTCAATTCTATTATTTTATATAAAACTTACTAATTTTATCATAATAAAATAAAATAATAGATCTGATTAAAGATTATCTTATTTTATGTTACTCTCAAATAAAAAATTAAGCTGATTGTTATCTTATCCTACCTTAATTTGGATACCAAACAGCTCCTTAGGGCTAGCTTTGAGTCACGGTTAGTAGTTCAAAAAGAAAAAAAAGGTATTACTTTTTTATTAATTTGCATGTAGAAGGTAAAATTAGAAAAGAAATAAAATTTTGGGTTTAAATTTTATTCAGTTTAATAGAGAATGCAGCATATGGTAAATTAAATGTTATTTACTTATAAGCTAGTCGAAATATTTCTTTAGAAATTGAATTATTTTTAAAAAATTACCACCCGATAATATTTGAATTAATACACAATTATTTTTGTATAAATATTCAAACAAGTTATTTTTCAAATTTTATTTTTGACAAGTTATACCATTTATATTGGGGTATTTATTAGAGTTTGTAATCTGAGCAAGAGTGGACCAGTGGGGATTAATGCGTTGGAGGATAGTGCCTGCCAACTATTGCATTGGGGCAGAGTACCTTTAGAACTTCTTATGAAGTGTTTGTTGAATTTTCCTTTTCTATATTAATAACCATACCTTATTTATTTATTTATTCATTTTTTTTACTACAAATTTTATTATACCTTATTTATTTATTTATTCATTTTTTTACCACAAATTATTTATAATTATTTATGTATATATATTTTCAAATGTAACGCTTACGATAATTAAATATGAAATAAAATTGAAATAGTTACCTATGATACCTGCCGGGCACACGGGTTAAATCATCTGTCTGGACGTCTATTCTTTTCTAAGAATCAAATTGGCTTCTAATTGACATGATAAAAATGCCAAAAAAAAAAAAAAATTCATACAAGGCGCAAAATTTAAATTATTAAATATTATTGTTGCCAATTATCACTTGTAAGCCTCACTGGACAGGAAACCAAGTATATATATATATATATATATATATATATATATACCTACCCATAGAACCTCAAAGACGCCATCCATTCACATCGAGTTCTTGGTCATCTGGAGATCTTATTAAAGAATGGCTCGAGTATCTCTAGCCATCTTCGCCCTTTCTTTGTTTCTCTCCGTCTCGTGCTTCATCGATGGCGCAGTTGCAAAGACTATCCTCAGTCAAAACGAAATTCTCTTGCAAGGTCAGTTCCTTAACAATGGAAACCACTCAATGCTCCTGATGGACTCATCTTGTGACTTACGTTTGTTCGTTGATGGCGAACAAGTTTGGGAAACCAACACTGCTGGAAAAGCCGATCATTCATGCTGGGCACAACTGTTAGCAAATGGGAATTTCATGGTCTTCGGAGACAATGGAACACTTTGGAGTAGTAACACCGGAAGTGTTGTCGGTAAATATTACTTGGTTCTGTTAGATTCAGGTAACATTGCAATTACCAAGCCGTGTCCATTGCTTTGGTCTCCAAATATGGAAACAAAGCCAGTAGAGGGAAAGCGTGATCTTGACCCTAATTTCTCCGCGGAAATGACCATAAAGAAGTTTGTGAACCGTTACTAGTTAGCAGACTCGCTGAAGTTATAAGCTAGCTTTTGCAGTTCTCCAAGTTATATGTTGTCCTATATATGATTCTAGATATGGATGTTCTACTACTTTATTGTGTGCATGCGTGTTGTGTTTGGGAGAGAAAGCTCTTTATGGTTTAAAGAGCACTTCTCATGTTTATGTGTCGTGTATCAACGTTGGAATAACATAAGTTGGATGTTCACTGGTACGATGGAGAAGTATATGATCTTGAATCGTTATATATTATATATATGTATGTATATTTTGCTGTATTGCTCTGTGCATTTTAATCAGACAACGCCTAACGTTCAAGCCCCAACGGCTTTTGCAAGTTCTTCTGACTAGTTTCTCAAATCGAAGCTGGTCTCTCGCTAATGAACACGACGGATTGTTTACAAAGTAAAAGGAAAGAAGTTCGCTAGTTTTAAGCGATAGGTTTCTCTGCCCCTAGCTACCTTGGGCCCGTTTAGATTTTTTTTTTTTTTACTGCTTAGTAACTGATCGGTTTGCCGTCGGGTCACAGATTGCGAGGTTTAGGGTCACCGAAGCCATTATGAAAAAATCGACAACATGGCTAGGCTAGTCCACCGAGGGGCACCGGTTTGATTGAAATTCGGATATGGCTCGAGGTCTTATCTATTTTTTTTTATAGAATTTATAATATATATTTTTTATAATATATATAATTTTATGATTTTTACTTAAAATAAAAATTCTATACAATTCTTTTAATTTTTTTAAAAATATAATTTTATTTTATTAAAACTTGTTTATTTCAAATAATTGATTTATTTAAGTTTTAAACATATCTTTTTTAATTTTTAAAGAAATACTATTTACGTAAAATTTTGAAATATAGTTTTTGAATCATTTAAATATTTAATGTTATTTATTTGTATGAATTTTAGTTGCATTTTTTAAAGAAAAAACAGTTTTGCATTAGGACCTTTTTTTCAACATCTTGAGCCACTGAGAGCGTTTGGATGAGACAAGCGTCTGTCCAAACATATGCTCAATGAGTGTTGGGTGAGGGACGATAAAAATGTCTTTCAGAAAACGTGGATGCGTGCTTTAGATAAGGATAAAAAAAGAAATTAAACAAATAAATCATTTTTAATAGTTAAATCATTCAAAATTTTATGTCTATATTTTACATTATAAATTTATTAAATTCTTATTTATTATACTATTTTTTTTATAGTATTTAGATTATACTATAGAAGACTTATAATTATATTAATATATTATTTAAATTATTTATATTAATCAAATCATAAATAATATATTTTTTATAAAATAATATTTTTATTTACAAAATTATTATTTTTAAAATATCTTTAAAAATAAAAAATAAAAAATATTACAAATAATTATCTTGAATGCCTTTGTAACCACTCACCATTTAATATCTTCCAACTCCTAAATTGTAATCATTTTATAGTCCACCATTTTTATGTAACCTATAATGCATTTATATTTTATTTTATAACCACCATTATATTTATGTGTTGTAAATGATATTTATCATCCCATTATGACCAAGAGCCTATATAAATGGGTGTTTACATTGTAAAGATGTACCAAGGTTGAAATCCAACCTCTTATCAAGAGAATGAAAATCTCTCCTTCATTTTCTATTCTCTCTAATTTGTCTTCTTATTTTCTTGATCTTTGAGTAATTTTCTTTTATTTCATAACACGTTATCAAAATGCATGATCATGCTTTTGATGAAAATATCTTGAAGATCAAAGAAACAAGAGCTTCGAAGGTGAAAGCTTGTAGGTATATTTTTTAATTTGTAAAATTAATTTTTATATTATTATTTGAATAATGCATATCTTTTGTATATATGTATGATTTAATATAAATTATATATAATAACATTGACTAAAGAAAGAATGCTCTGTAGTTGCATCTTGTACGATCTTCTTTATTAAAAATCAAAAGTCAAAATGTAACAAAAGAATAATTTATTTGATATATAATCAATTATTTATGTTCTATTCTTAATGTTTATATATAAATTGTATTACAAGTTTGAGTTGATAATAGGTAAGCCTTGTCCCAAGTAAAGTTAAATATTGAAAGGGAGACAAGTTATCCTATTATAGGAGGCCAGTTATTTAAAAAAACTATGTTTCACTACTCTTTCCTACAGGTTGCCCTATCAACTTATACAAGTAGTACATTTTGAAAAAATATCAAAATGTGAACATTGAAAATAAAATATTATTCTTGGTGTTATTGATATTCATATATTATTTTTTTATTATAATTCTATTATACTTATATAAGTGTGTTCATTTGTAAATTATATATAGAGGTTAAAAGTATAGATGTTTAATATTATGAAAAATGGTAAATATACATCTATCTCATTAATATTGTGAAAAATGAATGATTCTTATATATATAAGTATTAAATTATAAATTTTGATGCATGAGCAAAATAAAAATTATTTGATAAAAAATTTAAAAAATTCTCGACCAAATGATATTACACATTTTCTGAAGTGATTGTTGATTTTGTTAATAATTGTTGATACGGTTGTGAATATAATTGCTACAATATTAAAAAAAATATTATAGTGATCAAAACAAGAATAATTTCTCTGAGAATAATTCTCTTGCCGTAGTGGTCATTGTTTTTAAATAATTAATATTATGCTATAAGACATAAAGAGATTGTAAATTAGGATTTTCCTTCTTTTTTATTTTTATTGAGTTTATTTAGCTTAATATAATATTTTGTTTATATATCAAGCTACATGAGAAAACTATGTATATAATTGAAATTATTTTTGTTTATATATTTGAATCAAAGACTAAGGCCTCGAAGGCCTTTAGGCTCTAAAATATTTAAAATATTTAAAATTATTTCAATCATATATGTTGACTGAATTTTCTTTTTAATAAATTTTGATTCATATAAATAAAAGAAAACTTTATAATTGAAATATATACAGCTTAAAGCTATACAAAAAAAGGAAAAGAGCCAGTCAAAATCTTATTATTTTTATTTATTTAAATGTAAAAATATTACAGTTGATTGCACTTGAAGTTGCAATACCAATTAGATACAAAATATATTATAATATTTAATTTGATATATTAAAATATCAAAACTTGAAAAAGAAAATTCATAACCTGAAGTGTAATAACCCCAATTTTTGTAATTGCGTGTATGTTAAAAATATAATTTTAAATTATGAAATAATGTTGAAAACAATTTTTTTTTGAAAGTAGAAATTAATCAAAATTATATATAATAAGATAAAATAAATAAATATTCAACATTAATGTAATGTTATGACTTTCAATCAGACCTCCTGACACGTTTTATGGGTGGTCGTCCGTTGAAAATTGAAATGCTACTTAAAATTTTCTTTCTATCAAAATCAATTTCTTAAATCATTTCAAATGAAATGTTTGAAATTACGTTTCGCATAAAATGAAATATCAACATAATTTCACACCAGTTTCATCGGATTTTTACAATTAGATAAAACAAACTAAAATCAGGAATTAGAAATCATAATCGCTATTCACGGAGTACAATCTACGCGGCAGAATTTCCTCAAAATAAACTTTTATGTAAAATAGTAAATATTAAATATATAACATCATTCAATAATAAGATCGATGAAAATCCAAGCCGATCAAACAATACAAAATCAAAATAGTACATGTAAAAACAGTAAAATTAAACTCAAGAAAAGCATAAGTTCAGTTATAAAATAAAATAGGCGAAATATAAAACAACGATATTAAGTTCAAATAAAAAATATACATCTAGTTTTATTACAATTAAAATAAACAAGTTAGAACCTCTAATCCTCCTATCTCGGATAATGTCCCTCATGAGGTTTGCAATCCAACGCTGTCGGGACACCTTCCCTAGGATGAAGGGCGAACCGACCGGCACAGTGTCCCAACAAACTCGCTCACAAGCCGAGCTTGCCAAGACACTGCTAAGCCTCAACACACAACACCACATCACACAGTATCAGAGTAATTATAAGGACTGCAGAAGAAATTTAACATACAAACACCAATAAGAACTTCATATTTTCAAAACGGGTCATTACACATGTGTAGCAATGGGAGAGACTATTCATTATATACAGGCTATCCTCACCCCTATACATAGATCCTAACCCTCAAAAGATGATAACAGAAAGAGAAATACAAAGAAGTCCTACTAAAAAGAGTAAGGGAATGCGACTCTATGCGATGACCACTCCCTTGTCCTTATCCACTGCTGAAGAACCTGAAAAGTTAGAGTAGTGAGCCTAATTGTCCACGGCGGCTCAGTGAGTAATGCAATCTAATTCAAACTTAAAACAAACATTCTACAATTAAAACATGTGCCATGAATGCATGAGCAATAACATTATGCAAGTGAATGCAACCGTAAACACAATTCAAAATCATAATGTAGTCGTGCACCTTCATTAAAACAATTTTAATAATGCTGCAAAACATATAAATCCACTTGAGCGGGAGAAACCCGGCAGTTAGGTGTATAGGTGACGATCTAAATCTAGGCCTATAGAACCCCCTTCAGGGCACTCTATGCTAGGTGGTCACTCGATGCTCTAGGGGAGCCTAATTAATAAACGAGTGAGTTGCAGACAGTTAGGCATATCGTGACGACCCGATTAGAACTTATTGCCGTTGCCATCATCGTAGGCCCACAGAACCCCTTAACAGGCACTCTGCGCTAAGTGATCACTATCAGGGTCACAACTCGCCCTAATTGCTCTACCGCATCCAATACCCTAACCCACTCCCGGACCTCGACATTCGGTGCACTTTTCATTTAAAACTCATTCAAAGGATGC
>JAJIYU010012230.1:0-14726 GCA_030144865.1 Tinospora cordifolia | reverse complement strand
ACCCCCAAATCCCTATGCACCCCATCCTACATAGAGACCAGAGATACAGGTTCCTCCCAAACTCGGGTCCTGACCAAACAAGTGTGTGTTCAAACATGTTATCAGTCTCTAGCCCATGTCCTCTAGTCTTTTAATTTATTTATGATCCACTGTGCTTTTGAGACAACACTCAGTCTCTACCTAGACCTATGGTCATGGTGTTTAACTCCATTGCATTTCTTGTGATGCCATAGTTCCCGAATCAAACTTGTTACCAAGTAGGGATCAACTTTCAAGGATATCTTCCTGAACTTGGGATCAAGCCATTAGGGACAATACACCTTCGAAGAATGGCACCAACCCTCAAGAACAACTCTATAGTGCCAACCCATCGAGGTACTATTTCTAAAGAAGGCACCAACCATATGAGGACCACTACAAAGATAAACCATCAGGGGTACTTCTTCCAAGAAGGCCACTAACCTTCGAGGTATCCTCCTCAAGAAGAGATCAACTATCGGGAACACCCCTCAGTATTTAAGTCACACCTGTAATTAGTGACTCAGGTACTCTAGCATCACTTCACTTTTACCTAGATTTCTACCCATACTACCCTTTTTCAAAATCATAACCAACAAAATTCATTTTTCAGTGAAATTAAATCTGATGAAATTAATTTTCAGTGAAAATCAAATTCAGTAAAATCTTCATTCTAGTGAAAATCATATCCGGTGAACTCAAATCTAGCCCAATTTATCATAAGACTGAGCTCTGATACCATATTTGTAACACCTCAATTTTCAACCGGACCTCCATTCATGTGTGGATTGTCGTCCGTTGAAAATCAAGATGCTACTAAAAATTTCCTTCTGTCAAAAATCTTTTTCTTCAAAATTTATTCATAACCATTAGCTTTCAAGTCAATGTCTATATAGGTGTTTTATACAAAACAAAATATCAAAATAATTTCTCAATACATTCACCGAATTTCTCAATACAAATCATAGATAATGCAGCGAAAATACTTTTCAAAGTTATTATTGCAACCAAAATTGTTAAACAAGAAAAGACATTTAAAGATGAAATAAATCAAAGTTAAAGTCAACATAAATACATTCAAATAATCCAATAAAATACATGAAACATGACCTCTGAGTCTTCTATCCCGGACACCCTCCCCAATGAGGCATCCAGTTAACTGTGAGTCTTCTAACATAAGTTATCATACTTTATGTCCAGATGTACCTAAAAAATAAAGTGGAAGTAAGCTCAAAAGCTCAGTGGATCGATCCTACACATCACATGCATTATACAGACCTAATCCAAAGCACTACAAGCACTTTAAACATTAGGTGTTTCAAACATTCATTTGTTTTAGTCAGAGTCTAAGACCGAAAGAGGGTTGAGATGTCTCTCGGTATTCCCTGTGATCCAATCAAATCTCAGAGGGTTCCAATAACCGTCTAAAATCAATTGACACTCACATCACAGCCTAAGATATAGTACTTATCGCGACTCGTACCATCTCCCAAAGACTTTGAGCTGTCACAGTCAACTCCGGGTGGAAATACCTACGATCCGCCTTGTAGCTCGACAATCTCAAGCAGTGACATATAGGAGATGTCACCTCGATCCGCTTCAGGCTCGACAATCACACTGGTATGTGGATTCTTAATAAACCATCGTCTTATTTTAGTTTTTTTTTCAAACAGTCTCAATCACATCAAACATCACACAATACACTAAAAAAATAATTCAAACTATGCATGCAAGTTACATGATAAGATGCGCGAGTAAACAATAAGATTTAGATGCATATGCTCCTAATCATGCATGCCATATTTGAGTAAATTCAAATGCAAGATCATGTCATGAACTAATTACGCATGGATTAAATAATTCATCATACATTACATATCATTCATATAGACCAAACAATTTCAATCAATTTCCTACTAAAATTCTAATAACTTAAAACTATTCAATCAAATGCTTTGAATCTTAAATCCATATAATACATATGAGCAAGGAAGTCACGTCCATCTAATTTTGCCAATCTTTAGGGCTCCTTGCTTACTGTCGAAATATCCGATACTCTCAATTGTAAAATCTGAAATTCAAGAATCAATAAAAATTTACTAAGTTCTTAATTCATATCAAATTTTATTCCAAATATTTCTCCAAACTAATTATGGAACCTAGATATTTGTTTCAACAAATCTTGGATTATTTCTAAACTCTATAATTTATACATTAATATTCAAATAACTTCCAAGTCCTCTAAATTTCCTTAATTTGAAATTACCACTTTAATAATTTACTTACAAGCCTTTTCGTAAAATTAGATTTCTAATAACTGAACTTTTCTTCTACAATTTAAATAATTTATTAATATCATAATAAATTTAGTTACGAACAAAATAAGACTTCTAAATGTTACGCATTTAGTTTCAAAGCCTAAATTTTATTCTTTTCCTATAAAAGATTTTAAACTCCTAAGGGTTTATTTATTTATTTATTTATCTTTTTTTTTGTATTCAACTAATTGAATTATTAAAAATTTTAACTTCTAATGTTAAATAAAATTATTAACGTGTTAAAAAGTTATTTTCCTTTTCAATTCTAATTTAAAAGATTAACTAATTTAATTTTATTTAATCAAGTAATTCTCATGTTCAATATTTAATAAATAGTCTAAATTTAAATTTATTTACTTTAAATTATTAAATAAATATTCTAAACTATTTTTTAATCGATTTAATTAGTTTCTATTTAAATAAGAAGATTTTAAATATTTTCTATTTGCATCTAGTTCCTAATAAAATTTTTAATCTCTTATTTCAATACTTTTTTTCTTAAGTGTTTAATTTTAATATTTATTCAAAGTTTACATAAATCGACATAATAGTTCTAGTATAAAAATATTTGATAAGGCTTCAAATTTTTTCATATCTTCAACTACGAGGTTTCGTATTTTCTAAATTTTATTTTGCATATCTAAAATCAACTAAATAATTAAATTTGAATTTTCTAAAATTTAAAAATAAAAAATTAAAAGTATTATACCTTTTCAGATCTGAGTCCAAAACTAGGCATCGGTGATCGTTGTTCCATCGTCACACGGACACGAATCCGTAACACTCCAAGGCACGATGTATTTTTTTTTCCTTTTTGTTTTCACTTAACTGAAATTTTCCTTCTTCAATTTTCTTGCTCTTCTCTTTACAAACTAATAAATAATGGTCGTCAACCAAGCCACACCAAAATTTTCCTTCTCCACCGCCAATTCAAAACACAACCAGAACTTTTAACTCCATACTCATCTTCTTCATAAAAAAAAATGCACCAGCTTCTTTAATTCAAATCATACACACCAGCTGAATTTACAAACTAAATTCAAACTCAAATCCTTGTTCTTAAACCTGTTTACTCGATCAAAACACATCAAGTCCAACCCCAAAATCAGATTTGAAATCATATTACGCACTAGCTATTTTAATTCCCTGTTTTCCCTCTTCTTTGTACAGAAAACAAATAGCAAGCACACTCATGCGTAGAACAAAATCCCAAATCATTCAAAACCTCAAGATCACGTCCTTGTTGTTTGCACAACCCAGAAATTCCAGATTTAGCATGTTCTTCACTTCGTTTTTCATTCAAATCATGTCCTAAAATACCAAACTCGCACAACCAGCCACTTTGCTCTTGTTGTTCGTGGTTCGCAGCAGCAGTAGTGCGCACGGCCCACACAAACCATGTCGTGATTCACAACACCACTACAACCTTCATCTTGTTCTTCAAGCCCTGAATCAGAAAACGCCCCAAACTCTGGTTTCAAATCTGTTTTTTTTTTTCATTCTTCACAGCAACCACCAGTAACAAAACCCAAACCCACATCAGAGATCACGACTCATCCTCTTCTTCAAGCAAAACGCATTAGCAGCTAAAAGAAAAACCCCAAAATCTCTCATTTTCGTCATCTTGTTCACCTGATTCATGGCTCCAAAATCACACACCTTGATGAAAAGATGAAATAATATTGATGGAATGAATTACAAGAGAGTTTTACAATGATATATATAGATAAATTTTTAAATATATAAAAAGAAATACAAATATAAGATATTACATAGTATATTATAATATCTTATTTATATCATATAAGATATTATAATATCCTAACATCCCCCCTTAAACTCAAGGTGATAGAAAAAATTAGCTTGAGTTTGTCAACATAAAGCAGGCGCAATAGTTAGCGCATAAGAAAAGATGCGACACGGGAGATACCGTGACATAAAAGATGCGGCACGGGAGATACCGTGGCATAATAAGCGCAATAGTTAGCGCACAAGAAAAAAGATGTGGCACGAGAGATACCGTGGCATAACAAGCGCAATAATTAGCACAAAAGAAAAAGATGCAGCACGGAAGATACCGTGGCATAACAAGCGTGAACAACACACAAACTATAAGAAAAAATGCAACAACAGTAAGCAAAACAGAAAAGGAGCAATAGTAGTAAGATGAACAGCAAAAACACAGCAACTACAGAGGCGAACAACATTCAAAACAGCAAGGAGTAGCAGCAGATTTGAATTGCAAACAGCAAGGGAAGAACAGGGAGTAGATCGTGAGTCAGATCTACTACAATATCTTCATCGATTTAGTTCTTAAGCAGCAAACTAGAATGACGATGAAGAAGGAGCAATGCGAATAGAACCAGAGAAATTGCATATGCGAACGACAATAACATAACATCGGCCACGATTGTAGTGATTCCAGCCGGCCAAATTGGCCGGCTGAAAACTGAAAAACCAAGAGAGGATAAAACCCGCTCTGATACTATGATGGAAAGATGAAATAATATTGATTGAATTAATTACAATAGAGCTTTACAAAGATATATATAGATAAATTTCTAAATATATAAAAGGAAATACAAATATAAGATATTATATAGTATATTATAATATCTTATTTATATCATATAAGATATTATAATATTTTATATATAATTACATAGATATTATATAGTATATTATAATATCTTATTTATATCATATAAGATATTATAATATTCATATATAATATATTAACACACCTCACCAAATCACGAACTAAAACTTCCCAACAAGATCTCTCTATTTCATGATTCACAAACCAGCGGCTGCAAGTTTCCTCATTTCGTTTTTTTCTTTCTTTCTTTCAATCAAGCATCACGACCATCACTCCTTGGCTACAAATACCAACGAAATCCAAAGATCAACGTCCTTATTCTTCTTCTTTCGTTCCTCTGTTTTGAGTATGCTTAAATTTCTTGAACTTTCCCTATTTCTCTTGCTCATCCAACACTAGCACCCCAAGTTTACAAGAACGCAATTACCATAAATTTCTGGATTTTCTTTCTAATTTCAGTTTGTGAAGTTTCCCCACGTTTCAAGATTTTCTGTTTTTTTTTTTTTTTTTGGGTAAAACTAAGCACAAGATTATTATTATTATTATTATTTTCTAAACTTAGATTTTTTTTTCTTTCATGATCTTTTATATATTTATTTTTATTACTACTTTATTTATTTTGTCAATCACACAACATTTCGATCACTCCATATTAAATTTTATTTCATTAACCAATATGTGATTTTCTAGTTTATTTTATTCATTTATTATTTTGTTTTAAATTCTCATTTTCTTACGAAATAATATTTTATTCTATGTTCGCTCGCAACGTGTTGCGCTCGCAAAATTCCGAGGTGTTACACCAAACCCTAAATTACTATTTTCTGTATTCAAGAATGAAAAAATAGTAAGTTTCCTCTACTGCAAACACCCCAAACTTGCCAACTCCCATGTACTTGAACTCAATATAAACACTGGCTGGACTTCCATTCTCTTCATGCCGTCAAGAACTGACAAGTTTTTCTTGCTCTCTTTGTCTCCCTATTGGTATCTCTTTTATTTCTTTAGTTGTTCTAAACAATAATTAGAGTAGTAGTAACAAAGTCTTGCACAAATTTTTGTGCTAATAGTTGGGGAAATCTGAAGGGGATTCAATTAAAGGTTCAAAAAGGAGTTTGCTATTTGAGGTGGAGATGATTTTCAACTTTTACTTTATTATTTTGATATAAATAAGGCTTGCATGTATGTGATGTTTTGAATATGCATGATCAGTTATTTTAACATTGCCATGTAGAATATGCACACTTAGGCTTTGTAACACCCCAATTTTCGACTGGACCTCCGTTCACGTGTGGATCGTCATCCGATGAAAATCGAGATGCTATGTTAAGTTTTGTTTTGTTCAAAATCTTTTCTTCAAAGTTCAGCTCATAATCTTTAGTTCTCAAGTCAAAGTCCATAAAGACATCATGTGTAAGATATAACATCATAATAATTCTTTCAAATAAGTCATAAGTAAAGCAGCAGAAATACTTTTTAAAACTATTTAGTTAACCCAAATTCGTTAAACAAGTAGGATTATTTAAAGACAAAACGGTAGAGTTAAAACTAACGTAAATACATTAAACAATCCAGCAAAAATACATAAAATATGACTTCCAAGTCACCTATCCCGAACGACCTCCCCATGAGATGTCCAATTCAGAGTGCAAGTCTTCTGAAGTAAGTCAGTAAACTCTACATCCAAGTGTACCTAAAAAATATAATGGGTGAGCTCGAAAGCCCAGTGGATTGAACCTACACATCACATGCATTATACAGACCCAATCCAAAACATTACAAACACTTTCGAACATTAGGCGTTTCAAACATTCATTTAATCTTGGTAGAAATCAAAACCAGAAGAGGATTGAAATGCCTCTCGGTATTCCCTATAATCCAATCCAATCATAATCATAGAGGCCTCAGATGGTACCATCTAAAATCAATCATATCTCAGTATCACAATCCAAGAGAGGGTACTTATCTAGACTCGTACTGTCTCTCAAAAACTTCGAGTTGTCGCAGGCAGCTCAGGGTGGAAATACCTACGATCCGCCTTGCGGCTCGTCAATTGTACCGGTACGTGGATTCTTAATAAACCATCGTCTTATATTTTTCGTTTTACAACTGATTTCAATCACATCAATTATCATACAATTTCACTAGAACATATAATTCGAACCATACTTGCAAATTCACATGATAAGGTGCATTAATAAACAGTGGAATCTAAATAAACCGTAGCCTAGTCATGCATGCCATAATTGAATGAATCTAAGTGCAAGATCATGTCATAACTAATTATGCATGGATTAATTAGTTCATCACACATTACCTATCATTCAAGGAAGTCAAACAATTTCAATTCAATTTCTAAGTAAAATTCTAATAACTTAGGATTATTCAATCAAATGCTTTGAATCTTAAATCTATATAATACAAGTGAACAAGGAAGTCACGCCCAACTGGTCTTGCCGATTCTTCAGGGCTTTCTTGATTTCCGTCAAGGTCTTCCATAAGCTAAATCGAAAATCTGTAATTCAACGATTAATGAGAGTCTCTAAGTTCCTAATTCACATTTAATTTCATTTACGATACTCTTAAACTTAGATAATCTTCTAATTAATTATGAAGTCTAATTATTAATCTCAGCTATTCAAGGTTATTGCAAAATCCTAGATTTTCATATATTTCAAGATGACAATTTTCTAAATGTTCCGAATTTCTTAATTTGAAATTTAAACCTTTATTTAAATTTTCTAGTAACTGAATCTTCACAATTTGAATAGCTTATTAATATCACAATAAGTTTAATTACGAACAAAATAAGACTTCTATTCGTTAAATCTTTAGTCTTGTTCGAAGTTGCCAATTCTAATTTCCCACTATTCTTAGAATTTTTTTTCAAAATCAATGATTATTAAATTTAAATTTCTTGAAATTATCTAATTCTCAATTTTCATTTTATTTCTTTGGCATAAATCATATCATTTCTATAATGTATATTTTTATTTATTTATTACCCTTTTTATTATTATCATTATTATTTTCTTCCAACTAGTCATAATAGGCATCATTTATTTATTTCTGCTATTCATAAATTATAACTTTGTCACCCTAGTATTAGTATTATTATTATTATATTTTTTTCGATCAATTAATAAATTTCATTTTCACATCACTCGCGCCTTCGCGCGAGCGAGTGATAAAATAATTTACTTACTATTGTTCGCTCACGACGTGGTACGACCACGAAGTTACGGGTGTTACAATTCTACCCCCCTTAAATAAAATTTCGTCCTCGAAATTTGTGTCAGGTTAATTCATATTGTCAATTAGTCTACGTTTTCAAGACTCATCGTGCTATCGCTGCGCTACTCTGATCACACACTAAAAATCTTTCCATGTTCTATCAGGTCATAACTCTTATTTTCATATGTATCACTGGGGTATTCATTTACACACGTTAGATTCATTGTCCTTTAATATCACCAGACATGAATTTAGTGCTTCTTTGAAAACATTCTTTGGAAAGCCTTTAAAATTTTCGCTAATCTTCCACACAACTAAGCGAAACTATACTGATTATCTACCCCTGGCATTAGACCTCTTGTCTTCATTTCATACCGATAATATACGTCCCCTTTCCGGTGGGAAAGATTGAGAATATGACTTTCTCTCCGAACTCATACTGAGAAGAATTACAAGTTCACAACCCTTGACATGATCTACAATAGACTACTATATTCCGATTCGGGTATCACCCGTGCCATCCAAAACCTATCCATAATAGAATTTTAGAAGCTTACCAATAATCTACTGTTAGTTCTACACAGGATGGACTTGAGCTGTTTCAACATTTTCATTTCCATTCCTTTCTTAGTCTGGTAGTTTTCGAGATAAATCCTGTAGCTTTTTGAAAAAGGGTTCTGGCACAACTGACTCAATTAAGGGTTTATCTAATTATACTATTCTATCATTTCAGCCTTGGCGACTGTATTCTTACCGATGCCCTACACCGAGAAATCAATGGTCACTATCTAGGATTAACTACCGCAGTAATGGAAAGTAAATCATACTAACCAGGAATATCATGTGAAATATCTATTTGTAGAGTGGCGGTTGAAGCCTCAGAGATTCAGGCATTAGAAGAAAATTATTCACCAGACAATAAAGAATTTAAGCCACCACATTCGACAATAATCTTCGGGAGAACGCTTGTAACGTATTGATCACTTACTCTTGTTGGAGTAATACAATGAGTCACAATACCAACATCAGCTAGACTTTCCTTCATCCATAAACCATATATAGTAGATGTTATCCTCTCTAGTATAAGATACGAGATGGACTAGAATGTTTCAGGAAGTTTGACTTGTACTTGTTCAAACATCTGTTCAACTAGGACAAAGGAAGAAGTTCTCCTAGTCTGAGGATTTCTTCGAGTATATCAAATGGTTAATTTACATAAATTTTGTTTTGCTTTCCATATTTGATAAGATCTCGAACAAGACTACGTATGTCGCCACGAATCAAAAAGGTACCATGTCTAGTGCTCTATCTTGTTAATTGCACTTACCTAATCACACCTGTGGTGTCACTGTTAACCACATGGATTTCACCATTTGCACCCAACACTGAGAGTGATCTCTAATCTACTCTCTCGAAAATCTCAACTATTTTTTTCTACTATCACTCCTTTGATCTAGCTTGTTTCTACCTTCTCTCAAGCATGCTTAACCACAGAGTTCTGATGGGATCCGGTGCATTAGTGCTGGTATGATCGCACCCTCTATTTCCTTGTTCTCATTAATCGATAGGCAGCTAACACAGTCTAACTTCCTTGGTCTACATCCTTTTCCTCATCGTTCATTTGTCTTGACCTATTCTATGAAGACTGTTGCTCTATTACTGATGTTGTTTTTCTTCGGGTCTCCAGCAATCTGCTCTAACGGTACCCTCTTAGGCTTGACGTTTCTGCTTATTCTAGTTCTTAATCGTTCTCCCTCGTCTTCCACTAGTAGTATGCTGGTACCTTCAATTTACATACCGCTAACGTCATCCTTCTAGGTCTGGTTACTTCCATAGCCTTCAGATACTGATTTAGTTTGAGGGGCTACCTTTTTACTAAAAAGAGATCAGTATTGCCTTAAAACGTATTTAGGTTTCAATTTCTGAAATTCATTCAACAATTCCCACCGTTCCTTGTTATAAATGACTGATCTAATTTCTGGCATCGTATCTGTAAGCTTATCTATCTGATGAGCTCGGGATTGTAGCCGCATCTGAGGCACTAATTGCGCTAAAGACTATACTGGTATCAGAGTAGGCATCGACAGCTGTGGTAAGGTCAATAACTGCAAAGTTCTTACCACTTGTTCCGCAATCCTGGAAAAATTTCCAATTTCACTTTCTAAAGAATCTTTGCTGTCAATTCCCGGATCATTAAAGTCTTTCGGGTCATTATCACCCTCGACGTGTTCTCACCCCTCAGTATAGGTTCATCTCTCACTTCTTGGTCTGTACAACAAGTCAAAAATTTGACATAATGTTCCATGATCCATTCATGTTACGTTGAAAGACAAAGTTCATTTCATAAATACACCTCTTTTTCTTATGTTTCCTTCTGGCACCGTACTTATCCTATTGACCCCTACTTCCTATTCGCCCATGTCCTTTCGCGTTTCTCGTGCTGGGGTAACTCTAGGTGCATAGTCTCTAAGTTCTTGATTGTCTTAGTTGTCTAGAAGTTTGCATTTCTAAGTCGACAGCATCTCGTCTATTTCTGGAATGGGAATTTGGGTTATAATACGTAGATAGTCAAACTATATATATATATATATAACAAACACTCATACAACAACCAAGCAAGCAATACATACTAGTATAATGCATTCATGGAGCTTCCATCTGTGCTTCCAGGTCCGTGTGCCCCATCCCATACTCGCCCTTCCACACAGACTTCTGCCTAGAACTACATTACACCCAAACAATGGTGCAAGTGCCTCGATACCCACAGTTGCCACGTCCCACTGTGTTGATCAGGCACAATGCAACGTGTGCATCCGTAGACTTATTCTAAGGCTGACACAAGACCCACCATAGTGTACTGCCCCATCCTAGTACAATACAGTGCATACGAGTCCAGCCAAAGAAATCGATCACTCACCAAACATGGTCAGTCATTCTTCGAATTCAGGATTCCTCTGTACCCCCAAATCCCTATGTACCCCATCCTACATAGAGACAAGAGATACAGGCTCCTCCAGAACTCGGGTCCTGACCAAAAAAGTGTGAGTTCAACATCTTATCAGTCTCTAACCTATGTCCTAACGTCTTTTAATTTATTCATGATCTACTGTACTCCCGAAACAGCACTCGGTCTCTACCTAGACCTATGGTCTCATTACTTCACTTGGCTAGTGCATCCTTTACTAGGATTGCCAAGCTTGACTTTATAAAATTCCTATGTGACACTACCGTCTTAAGTTCTGGACCTTTCCTGCGTAGGCGTCAACCTTCAAGGACGTCTTTCCAAAATAGAAGTCAAACCATCAGGAATGTCTATCCCGTAGAGACATCAAACTCTCAAGGACGCCTACCAGTACTCGAATCACACCTGCGACAGTGAACTCATGCACGTGGCACCACCCTAAAGAACAACTCTATAAGGCCATCCATTGGGCGCTCTTTCCAAAGAAGGCACCAACCATATGAGGGTCACTATAAAGATATACCATCAGTGGTACTTTCCCAAGAAAGATCACTAACCATTAGGGTTACCCTTCCTCAAGAAGAGGTCAGCTATCTGGAACACCCTTCAGTATTCAAGTCACATCTGTGATCGGTGACTCAAGTACTCAATCGGCTTACATTAATTAATATTTATGTTATGTGATGATGTGATCCATGCTATGTTATTGTCATGCTCGCATGTTTAATTTTTGTTTAAGTTAGTTTATCTACATGAATGTTATGTTTGTACACTTAATCAAAGATTAATTGAGATTCTAACCCCATACTAGCAAGAGGAAGGATTTCTTCACATGTGTTATAACCATGCCAGACCTTTAATTTAGAACTAAATGTCAGGACTAACTCTAGAATGAACTGGGTTTTCAAGAGTAATCCCACTTCACAGAGAAGGGTTTGAGTTTTATGAATGATCTCTCTTCTTAGATCTAGAACATAGAAGTTAATCCCTTTCGGGTTTAATTACAACTAAAAAAAATGAATTGTTTGAATTACATAATATTTGGAAATGTATGACATATTTGTTTTATTTGTTGAAATAATGATTTAAATATTTTGAATGATCTACTAGGCTTCAAGCTCACCCCTTATGGAAAACTCTTTACATTTTTTTCTTTTTGAGATTTTATTAAACTGTAGGGCATGTTCGCCCAATTTATTTTATTTAGGTTTTAAAGTTATGCTATAGTATTAAACCCGAAGGCTATGTACCTTAAAATTTAGAATTAATTAATGATATTGGATTTTATTTATAACATGGCGTCGATATTAATATTTTTTTCATGAAATATTTTTGTGCATAAGTTAATATACTCAGGAAGTCCCAAGGATTTGAGAAGAAAAAGGAAAGAAGATAATGTAATATGGGGCTCACCTCCAGGGCAGACCAAAAATAGAAAGAAAATATCGTTGAATGACGTGGGCCCGGGGCACGAGAGACGAGGTGTTACAGCTTCAGTCAAAATGTTCAAAAGGCCAAGAAGAATCAATGAAAAAGGGGGGAGGGGGTAGAGTTCACTTCCGTGATAGTGCAAACTACCACAATCAAGGCCCCAATAGTACAAATTATTGCGATCATTACTGCGATAATGCATCGAAAACCCAAAAAAATCCCTTGTTTTGAGATATCTTTCTTCTAAATTCGATGGTCATCCGTAGGCCTCCTCTACGCCAATGTTTAGAGGCAAATTGGCACATCCAAACCATTCCAAGATCTCACTCAAAGACTAATCCATGTATCATGGGTCAAATATAGCCACTCCACCATGACGTCAAGCTATCAGTGGATAGTGACCCTGTTTCTTCAACTTTTCTAAGCAATGTAGCACGACCCATGCGTGGTTGAGCACCACCACACCCCTACGCAGAGCCACCATCACCCTCTTAAACAAATTCTACAAGGCTATACCCATCCCCCATGTTTATAAATTGGATAAGAAGGTGTTTTGGCACCACTTTGACAAGATCTCTAATGTGTTTAGTGTGTGCAAATTTGAGGAACGTGGAGGAAGTTTGGGCACCTAGGAAGTTTGGGTGATGTTTCGATGGAATATGCATCATGGTAGAACCACAAATTGTACACCATTAGAAAGTATCTAGGTTAAGCTTTCCAACGCACCATGAGTGACCCAAACTAGTGCTCTATAGACCAAGAAACGAGCCCCTAAAATTTAGAACTAAAACACCGAACTTCTGGATTTGAAAAACTCATATCCACCACCTAATTTTAGTCCAAAGCCTAAATCAATAGGTGAAGACCCAGCCTACACAATGTACATAACTTGAAAGAGGGTAGAGCAATGATTGCAATGCAACAAAAAGCTCGCAAATTTGATGGTCGTGGCCCAAGATCCAAACCTTCTAAGTATGACTGAATTTCAAATAATATGGACGAAATTAAGTCAAATGGTTAATAACACGGATTTCTCATCGATGTAGTATAAAATTCACCTAAGACTCATACAAAGGATGCAGATCACTACAATAGTTAGTGTACCACCCCAACCCCCACATTTATTGAGCATTAGACATAACCACTATTCTTTGACAGTGGACTTAACCAATTGGCGAGTTAGGTCCATGTTACTTTACAAGTGACACACACTTGACTTTCTATTTTTCAATACCTCATGCCTTAGAGTAAATTCAAGAATACAAATTTTCATTTAATAAAGTCAAGGCAATTAAAGATAAAGAAAAATTCAACTTATTTATTTATAAAAAAGTACGTAACTTTCTAGTGTAAACTATTATATTGTTGATCAAAAAAAATTTATAACCTCTAAAAATTAAATTTCAACAGAAGACTTATTCAAAATTGGGCAACATGCCCTTACATTAAAAAAACTTTTAAAAAATAGAAACTATCCAAATTCCTTGGCCTTCATTATTTAATTTCCTGATACCATATTTGGCATCTTTTTCGACTTCTATTCACTTTCTTGCCCTAATTTTTCACCTTCTAATTTTTCTTTTATAGAAAATAAGAGTGTTCTTCAACTGCGACTACTCATATAAGCTGGTGGGACAACCTCCAGATTGGGCGGCGAGACCGAAGTTTGCTTAGCAACCGCGCTTTCTAGGGCGAGATAACTCACCTCCCTTTCAATGTTTAGCTTTATTCAAAATTGGGCAACATGCCCTTACATTAAAAGAAAGCTTTAAAAAAATAGAAACTTGCTAAAATAGAAACTATCTAAATTCCTTGGTCTTCATTATTTAATTTCCTGGAAAAAAAAAAGAGGAAGGGGTGAGCACAAAGCTTAGTAGATCTTTTTCTCACAACCATTTTTCAAATTCAAATCAAATAACACATTCATATTTCAAACACTTGCATACATTAAGCGTTTCAAACATCCCTTTGTTCAAAGTTGAGACTTTAGACCAAAAAGGTTTTTAAGCCCTTGATGTTCTTAACAAAATACCTCCTTAGAGTGAAATATACCTTTTCATAGCCAATTTTATTGGACTTTTGGACTCAAGGGAAACTTACCCACCAACCAAGTACTTTGGTCTTAAAACCATATGAACTAATCATATGAAAAGAATATTCATAG
>JAJIYU010012229.1:0-14679 GCA_030144865.1 Tinospora cordifolia | reverse complement strand
TCTTCCACTGGCATTGAGAGAGATTATAAGAATTTAATATAAAAAATTGAAAAAAAAAATTAGAGAAAAAACATATTCCTGCACATTCTATAGGGCATAGAAATGTCAAGATGGCAAGACCCAATTTTATCCAGGCTCCAGCTGGTTAGTTAATAGACTGCTTGAACCTGGTGACAGTGCGTCAGCTTTCATGTAGACATGCACATGAAAGGCCTATCTAAATTGCCTACCCGGAAAGCATTCTGAAGCCTGACATGTGGAAGCTTTGTCGGCCATGTAAAACCACCTGTGCCACCCTCAAGGTCACCCCCAAAATAAGAGCTCATAACTAGTTCAATGTAATGATCTATCAACTATGGGACTATCACCAAACTACACTCCTTGGGGCCCAGCATCCTCAATGGCAAACCTGCATCTTAACTCAAGAGTCAACTCTGATACCAATTTTAACAATCCACTTGGACCTAGTAATTGATAGTCCACTTGGACCTAGTAATTGATATCAATTTCCCCTTTTGTGCGCACATGCCAGAGATGTGTGAATTTCTGGCACAAAAAAGGACCAAAAGCGAACCAGCCCACCTCCTCACAATGCTCTCAAGGCCCATCCCAAAACTTTAATTAAAGATTCACCAGCCACTATATCCCTAGATCCAATCATATTAGCGAACCGGGCAGCTGAATGTATCGAGATCATGTGGGCTCATATTGCAAACAAATTCTAGGGTCCTAGGTCCTAGATCCATGAAGGACGTTTCACAGCACATAATACAAGACATTTCTCAACCTAATACAGGAGTTCAGTAGCTCAAAACATGACCTCACTAAAGGTCAACTCTCCTTCTTTTGCTCACCTGGTGCAGCACTATTAAGTTAACACTAACCTTTTTATTATCTTCGAAAAACAGCTAATTTTCTATGTTAAAATATTGCTTCTAATGTATGACTAACCACAAGCTAACTCCTTGTTCTCAATATAATTTTGTTTTCAAATATACAAATAAAACTTATAAGCAAAGCAAAGCCTCAAGAAAGATTTTATTGTTGAGGTGCAATTTCTTTTCTCTAGATTTTATTATTATTCAAAAGTTCAAATCATGTACAAACAAGTGGTCCTGAATGAGGATGGATCCTGAGGCCTTGAGGGCATAAGTGGTCCTAAGCATCCATAGGACACAAGATAATGGAAGGGAAGCCGACATCAGTAGCAAGGCTACATTCAGATCTCCATGGAGAGAAATATACAGGATGTATCCCAAATTTAAACCATACATAGGATGGAAAGTGGGGAATCACAAAAAGGTGGCTTTATGGGAGGAAACACAGTGCAGTATAAAACAAGTATTAAGAAGCAATTCCCTAACCTGGATAAGATGTCCGAGAAGCATCACAAGCCTATTTTAGATTATTTAGTCCATAGTAGCCGCAATGGCAAAACTACTTGGCTTAGAACTTGCATCTAAACAGGAACCCAAGTGAGAACAATATGAGGGAGGCAATAAAGATGTTGAATATGCTAGATCACTTCAACCCTTTGGAGGAGGAAGATAGGCCCATATGGACGGGGGACTCTTTATGCTTAAACTTGTCTCTAACTCTCATCACCCTCCTTTTACCGGTGCAGCATTCATTTGGGCAGCTATGGTCCCACAAAAATCAAGATCTTGACGTGGCTATATGCATTAAGAAGCTCAACTGTGTAGATGTCATTCAAAAGAAGTTTTTTAACCACACTCTGTCTTCCTATTGTTGTATGTGCAAGGATGCTGCTGAGGGGGTGACTCGTTTTTTTGGCCGGTGTAAAACCACCATTGCAATTTGGTATAGGTGGCAAGCAAAATTAGACAAAATAAAACCACCATCTACAGAGGAGTTCTTCATGGTGCCAGATAGGATTCTTACAAGCTCTCTCAACGGGCATTGGAAGATAATTTTATTTGTTATTTGGTACAATATATGGGAAGAAAGGAATGTAGGGCTCTTCAAGGACAAATATCGCCTAGCAGATCTCATATGGGCGAGATTCCAACTTTTGTTCACCACGTGAGTATCTAGCACTAAATTGTCTAGGGGTTATAATTTTAGCCCGTGATGTTGTACCTCGAACAACATCCTACAGGTTCTGCAATTTGCAACTGTGTCTAGATATCTCATCTAGCAAGAATATTTTCATTTAAAAAAATAAGTTCAAATCATGCACACTGACTTTTACCGACGTTCTGCAACCTTTCTAGTTTCTAAACAAGTTTACTTGCAGTGGTTCAACATTCCATATCAACAAATATATCCCAGTTCCAACAGTCCTCCGCAAAAATCATCACATGCATTAAATAACCATTACCCGATTATGACAGCAAACTCACAATCATGAAATTCCTCACCAAAACTAGCTGACACTAAAGTGTCTCACTTTTAAAGGAAAAGAGGAGGATAGACTAAAGATAGGAGATGCCAAATGTTCTAACAATTAGAAACCTATTGCAAAATTTCAAACCCTTGTCCCTTCAACATAAAATAGTAAATGTTGTCTTTCATTGTTTGATTATAGCATTTATTACGATTCAAAAGTTCAAATCATGTACATTGACTTTCACTTTCACCCATGTTCTGTAATGTTTCTACTTTCTAAACAAGTTTACATGCAGTGGTATAACATTCTATATCAACAGTTCCAACATTTATCAACATAATTTCTCACATGCATAAAATAACCATTACCTGACTGACAGCAACCTCAAATGCACAAAATTCCTTACCAAAACTAGGTCATACTACAGTGTCTCACTTTTAACCACATTTGAGCCAGAACCAAGTAAAGAGGAGGGTAGCCTTAAGATAGGAGATGCCAAATGTTCTAACAGCTAGAAACCTATCACAAAATCTTAAACCCTTGTCCCTTCAACATAAAATAGTAAATACTCTCTTCCATTGTTTGACTATAGCATTTAATTCAAAACTATAAAAGTTATTATCCTTTCTTCTAAAAATAAAGTTGGAAAACTTGCTTATTATGTAGCAAATGCACTAAATGTCCACATATCTAATAATAACACACCCTAAATAGATACTTTAACTTGTTAAAAATTTTAAAACCAACTAAATCTTGTATTGAGATAATTCATTCAAAAGAACAAAATCTTGGGCATGATATGAAAATTCAAAGAACTTCGCTGAAATTAGCCAAATCATTTATGCTTTTCAAGAGATTGAGCCAAAGCTGAAAAAAAAACAAAAATGGCCGGAAAATTAAAAAATTTTTGCAAACTTCTCTAAAATTTGACAATTTCAATAAAATGTGAAAAATAACACATGATTTTTAACTAAATAAAGCAAAAAACTCAATGAAAGCGTCAACATTTGTATGGGAAAAGAGATTGAAGGAGGGGTTTGAAAGAGTTTGGATCGAACCTTTCAGGGTACAAAAACACATGTTTCAATTAA
This sequence comes from Tinospora cordifolia, assembly GCA_030144865.1. Lineage (NCBI taxonomy): Eukaryota > Viridiplantae > Streptophyta > Magnoliopsida > Ranunculales > Menispermaceae > Tinospora > Tinospora cordifolia. Next base: position 11,238 of record JAJIYU010012229.1, on the reverse strand, counting down.
ATATATTAACTTCTACATGTGAAAAGCAACTACTTACATTTTTTTTTCGTTATTTCTAATAGTAATCACGCATATTTTAGCATCTTTATAAAAATTCATTAAACTTTTTTCAATCAGCTGAATTTTTACAAAAGTGTTCAAAAATTTCTCAAACCACTATAAATTAATCTAAATATTTTAAGGTCAAAGTTTAAGGTGAAATTAAACTTTCGAACCTTGATTCATCCCAAAATGGGATAGGTGCGAAGCAATGAAGAAAAATCTTTTCATTTGAATGTTTAAACTAATTTGCTTTAAAAAAAACTAGATTTTTTTTAAGGATGATGATCTTCATTAAAATAAAATAGAAATAAATCAATAAAATCATCCTTACAATATACAATTTCATGTTCAGAAATTTTTTGAGGAAAATGAAAAATTGAGCAAAGTTGAAAATTAAAATGCATCTTTTTATAATTCTTAACATGCCTAGAATGTTTGTATCGCATAATTCATATCATGTAGTGCATCTTATGATTTGCTGACTTTAATCTTTTTTCGTTATCAAGCTCGAAAACAATTCATTTCACTTTCAAGATTATGACAACTATACTTTTGGCAAATATGGATCTAGTTGTAGTGAATCCCTCCTTTTTTTTTCCGAGATCATGGTCTTCCCTTTAACCACGCACCACACCAGGACTCAAGAGACCTATGGTGTAAGATAGGTCCACCACCACAAGAATTTGAAGAAGCTTGAGGAGAAGAGTTGGAAATAAAACCCAGGATCTCTTGAGTCATGACTCTTCCCAATCAGCCCCAACCAGTAACTTGATGGGTATTCTTGCTCAAATCTTGATCCCCAACCCTTTAAAAGTAAACTAATAATAATAATAATAATAATAATAATACATTCCATTAAATGACCAAATATTCTACTAGAATATTTTTGAAATAATGATTTACCTCATTGACTATGAGAGCCTTTCCATTTCTAACGATGTACTGAACATCCCGTCGATAGAATTCTTTTGCCTTCAAAGCGTTCATCACAAATCTGCAAGATGAGAATGCAATAATGAAGCTGATCCAGGCCTGTTGGTTTCATGGCAAACAGGTACGTGCCCACAAAAAGGTAAATGAAAGGACTGCTCGCAATACATTCAATTTTCTGTTCATTAGCTATTAGTGAAAAGAAAGAATCACAATACCTGGCCCAAGGATCATTTTCATCCCATAAATCATTAGTTTCAAGAGCCATTTCAGCAAGTGCAATACCTTCCTCAGTCAACTCCACAGAATTATCTTTCAGTTCCACTTTGTAGTGCTGTCAAACAAGATGATAGAATAAGCCAATAAGACCAATATTGATAAAGATATTAATTCAATTAAACATATGGGCAACAAGATTTATCTTTTCAGCGCCAAAGGCACCATTTATTTTATGATTCAGAAAATCTGAAAACATGAAAACCACATTTAGTTGGTGAGTTCTAAAACAGTCTTTTATATACAAAGTACAAGGTACTGGTTTCCTTCTAGAAAGAGAAAATAATCAGAAAGAGGTTGCTTTCAGAGAACGACAAGGTTGTTTCAACTTTTCTGGATATTTACTTTCTTGATTGTAGCCCAGCTTTCATACCACAATCCAAAGGCAACCTAATATAGAATGAACCAAGAAGAACCAACAAATCAGCTGCAGGCAGAACTTACAATGTCACGTATAAGGAGTTCAGCAACTTTAGCAGCAACAGGATACCGTTCGGCATCTTTATTCGCCTTACAAAGGTAAAAGATAGAAGTTTAAAACTGCCTTCCACCGATTTGCTATTTAAATGCATTGGCATTATTTGAGTTATGAAACAAGACACAATCCACTGGAGCAATGGCTAAAATTACCTCACCACTTATTAACAATGGATTCCTTCCTTCATCAATAAGCACTGAATCAACTTCATCCACTATTGCAAAATGAAATGGCTTTGGCCTGTTCCAACACAGAACACTTAAGATATATGTATATAGAAAAACCAACCTCCATATGATGCCTAATAACACACCATCTCATCACAAGTTGTCCACTATTTTCTGCAAGATTGTCTCGAAGGTAGTCAAAACCAAGTTCCTGCAGGATATTTGCAATACACAAAATCACAAACAAGGGTTGGCTGCCAAACATTCATGGCAATAACTATAGTATTTCCTCGGTCAAGAAAAAGAAGCAGAAATACAGTGATAAACTTAAGAGCAAATGTTAAATAGCTTTAGGAAAAAACTTACAGAGTTATTGGTGTATGTTATATCACAATAATAGTTTGACCTCCTTTCTTCAGCCGTCATCCCCCTCTAGAATGCAAACAAGCAGAATGAATGAATAGGCCTCCGACCACATATTTATTCCTTGAACACAATACTAGGTATGATATCTTAACACAAATGTTTCTCATGAACTGCTATAAATATAAATTGCAGAAATGCTGACATCCATAAACAAGATCCATCTAAATACAGTTCATTTCTTATAAGATAGAAATTACAAGATAATCTGAGATACAAGAAATCATGCAAAACAAGTAACAACCATGTACAGAAGAATAAAATAAACTAAGACATAAGAGGGGAAAAAAATTTGTTTCTTAAGCATGGGAGACCACTTGGCCTTTGAGATAATCAGTTTTATCATAGTTACGTAGCATAGACTAAAGATAGTATATCTTTGAGTGAATCTGATCTCCAAATGCAAATCTACTCTACTTTTTTTAGACAGAGAATTACCTGAATAAGACCCACCGAAAGACCAAGGAAACGATGAACTCGTCCCATCCACTCAGCGTCACGTTGTGCCAAGTAGTCATTGACAGTAACAACTGTAACACACCAGGAAAGAGAAAGAAAATAAGAATGAAAAAAAGCAAATGATTTTTTTCAGAACATAAAAACAAAAATCAACAATATTTAATATCTTTTAGGGCACTGTTTGACTCAAGCCTCAAAAGATTTCTATGCAACATATCTCATACAAGCACCACCATGAATCTCAGCATAGAAAAGAAATCCACTATGCTAAGAGAGAAACTGATCTGTGTTTGATAACTGACTAAAAAAGGCATCCCAAGTTTCACACAAGAAACATATCATGTATGCTATGTTTTAAAATCAAGTTCAGTGTCAAGGTCATAATTTGGTTGATACTTTTGTTACTTCGTAATTGCAATGAAGGATTTTTTTTTTTTCAAATAAAGAACAGTGATTGATTCCAAGAGCATTTGGTAAAGTAGGTTAAGCATTAAAATGATTATTCAATGAAAAACAAAAATGGGAATGTGTAGGCAAAAGTCGAATGCAATGCATATAATTAATATTTTTTTTTTGTTCCTCATTCTTAGAAAGGCTACTAAAGCTTAAGAATTTTCTAATGTTTAAGGAATATTTAGTCAAAGGCCTCTCTCATAATTGCAATTTTTCATAGGATGTTCCTATATGATTTTTGTTTCCTGCCCATACGTCTAACTTAAGTTTCTTCTCTTTCTTGGGTGATATTTTTAACTTCTTGATCGACTTTTTCATTGCCATCCAAATTATTTTTATGCATCTTTTCACTCACCAGTAATGAAATTTCCATTATGGAAAAAGTTCTTTTTACCTTATCTATGGAGTATGGACCATTTTCCTCTATCACCAGATTGGGTTCCACATCATTTTTGTGAAGACTTTTGCACAATGTACATGATCATCTTTTGTCATTGATAGGGGAAACCAGTCAAAGTTTCTCTCGCTGACTAACAATTAAACAAAATCAAGCCATTTATCAAGATAGTCTCCTAAGTTGGGAAAGTTGACTAATTGAGGGCTCCAGTTGCCTCTATTCAGTCCTTTTGTCTTCGTAAAAGGCAACTACACACATTTAAAAAAATAAAAAATATATATAAATAAAAAGCAAACCAAGGGTACATTCTATCTTGTAAGCTTACCCTTGTATATTTTTAGATTTGATAATTTGATTTTATATTTCTTACCATAACTCTTAAGGTTAGTAACATAGTTTCAGATGCAAATAAAACAAACTTGATAATCAAACACATGGATGTTAAAATTATCCATAGTAGACAACTAGACATGTCAATCAACGTCAAAGTTTTTTTTTTTTTTTTTTTAAATTGCTATTCAGTTGAACTTACAAGGATTGAAGTGGTCTAATGTTGCAATCATCAAAACATACACTAACATGAAACTTAAAAACTTTAATAACAAAATTGTTATGTTTTTTTTTTCTTTTTTTGAAAGGAAAAATTGTTATGTTATTTGGAAGGTATCTTATCCTATGGTTACTGGTCCTTGCTCTTTCCAATAAACTTTGTGATGTAGAAAAGATTATTAAGCTAGTGAGACCTTTTTCAAGAAGCTGGAGCCTTGATCTTCAATTTTGTGGGTACATATGATCAGTCATGCTCAACAAGCCATAATTAGAGTCCATCATAGCTTACATGCACTTGGTGCCTTGGTCACTTTTCCTAGTATGTTATTTTCTTTTTCCAGTCAATACTCAAACTTTTTTCCCCTTTCCATTGTACTCACTAGTAACTTTTTGACTTCCACCACTAAATATGCTAGTGAATTTCAATATCAAATATTTGCAGTTTGAGGATATTTTTAAGAAAAATCAAATTTTGTGATGTCTCCTTTTCTATATCATTCCTAATCAAAATTTAAAAAATGAATATATTCCACCTTTTTTTCATTTCTTAATTTATCTTAGAATTATATCTAATGTAGATTATTTCTTGCATGTTTTACTCACATCAGAACAATAACTCAATGATTAAGAAATTAAGAAAATTAATTGAAATAAATTTGGGAAATTTCAATGAATTCCATGGTTGGACCAGGCCCCGCAAGAACAGGTCATACACCATGGCCAACAAAGCATCAGCGTTGCTTTCAAAGTGTTGGTACACTACTAGTATTTACATATAGCTTCCTGGGAAACGTTTCAATCACAAAATAGCAATTCCTTAGAAAGAAAAATATATATGAAATCAAGGACAGGTGCCCTACCGTGAACACCTCCGCCAGTTAAGGCATTCAGGTAAGCCGCTAAGGTAGAGACCAGAGTTTTCCCTTCACCTGTCTTCATTTCAGCAATAGACCCATCATGAAGTACAGCCCCACCAATAATCTGGAATTAAAAGAATCACAAAAATTTAGACCAAAAGCTTCTTCCTTTTTTTATACAACACTGTAAGTAAAAGAGGTAACAAAGCGGAAAGACCCAAAATACCTGAACATCAAAATGGCGCATTCCAAGCTTCCTTATTGCTGCTTCACGAACAACGGCAAATGCCTCTAATTTATTCACCAAAAGAAGAAGAAGTGAGAAACTTTATGGTTTGAGACCAAAACAAAACCATTCACACAAACAATCAAGCCACAGAAAACCAATTCAAACCAGCTTGAATATGCGCAACCGTTTCCCCTTGTTTGAGCCGACGACGAAATTCCTCAGTTTTCGCAGTAAGCTTTTGGATTTTTTTTTTTTTTAATTCCAAAAACAAAAACAGCAAAATTAACAAACAGAAACCCCTAAAAATCTTTCAAAAATTAAAAGCAGTGAGAATGTCAAACCTGTTGATCGGATAATCGCCGAATCTGCGGTTCAAAAGCGTTCACAGCTTCAACGAGGCGGTGGTAATCGCGAACAATCCAATAGTTCAAGCTAGTGATATCGTTCCAGGTCTTCTTCATACGCCCCAAGTTCTCCTGAAACAAACATCAACAAACTATATAAATCAAAATTCCATCAGAAACAATACCCAATTGAAAGAACAATGAAATGTATACCTTTAAAGAAGCAGAAACAATGAGCTTAGTTGAAGAAGAAGAAGAAGAAGTAGAGAATGGTGTGGTCGCGATGGGTTTGGGGAAGCAGAGGACGAGGGTGTGGGAGCGGCGATTAGGGCTTTTGGCTACAGGGATTGGGCTGAGAAAAGCAGTCGCCACAGCCATGTCTTGAAGCAACAACTGATGAGCTTCTCGCAGGGAAGCTAGCTTCTTCCAGCTTGTGCATGCAGATGAGAAGGATATAGAAACTTACCGTTGGATTGGCATAATTTTTTATTTTTTTTTTCCTTTTTCTTTTCCTTTTCGCTTTCCTTTTTTTTAACAATTTATTTATTATTTCGTTTTTTCAAAACATATATTTCTTGAATACCACCATGCTTTCCATAAAAATAATAAATAAAATTATCGTTCTGTCCAATATTTGCTTTAGATTTTAGAGATAAAACAATTTGGATACAGCACAGTTCAAAGAGTGAAAATTCAGAAAATATTTTTTTATTTTTCTAAAAAGAAATTGTCTGGTTTTTTAAATTTTTATTAAAAAACCGCTTTCAAAAATTAGCTAACTAGACAAGTTTTTAGTGTTTTTTAAAATTTAAAATACGAAAAAACTTTCAAAATTTTAAATCAAACAGACTAATTCTTAAAAAAAAATTTCAAAACGAATTTGAAATGCATTAAACTAAATAGATTTTATGAGTATAATTCTAAAGTTTTTTTTAATAACATGACACATTTTTCCCATGTTAATATGGAACTAGTACAAATTTTTAAAACCAAGAAGATGCGTTTGTTCTTTGAAAATTTAAAAGACTTTTTTGGGTAATTCTGAATTTTAAAAAAAAAAGTTGTTTAGGAAACAACAAATATTATTTTTTGAGCTTTCGTTTTTTTTTTTTTTTTTGGAGTTTAATTAATGTAAATAATTTAAACATCAAATGCAGCCTTAGAATTTCTTGCTTGGGTTTTAAATAATGCACCATTCTGAATTATTCATCTCCATTTCTTTTTTTCTTTTTTTTTTCATGTTGTTTCTTTTTCTCCTCTTTCTTAAGAGAAAAATTTTTATATACCCCAACATTATTTAAAAAGACATAAATATTGATAAATTTTTATATACCCCAACATTATTTATAAATTTTCAATAATTAATGTTCCATCTTAATTTAAATATTGATTTAATTTTTATACCTTGAAAAACCGATCTTACTAAATGGAGAAAACAAATCCACATATAAATTACCCATGAGTTAAAGAAAGAAAAGAAAAATTTTTATATACCCCAACATTATTTTAAAAGACATAAATTTGCAATAATTAATGTTCCATCTTAATTTAAATATTGATTTAATTTTTATACCTTGAAAAACCGATCTTACCAAATGGAGAAAACAAATCCACATATAACTTACCCATGAGTTAAAGAAAGAAAAGAAAAAATAAATAAAAAACTAAACTAAACTAAACATTTAATAACTTACTTCAAGAACTCTTTTTCCACTTATGCATGGCAATAAATTGAAACCCAAGAATATATTTCATGATCATCCTACCCATATAGATATAAAAAGTGTATAAAATGATAATATGATCATCCACACTTATATTTTTAACAAGACCCTAATACTTACGAATGAATGTTGACCACCAGATGATCATAGCGTCAAAGAGTCACTATGCAGTGAGGTAATTAAGGAACCATTTGGCTTCCCAAAACTCCTGGAAATTGAAGAGGGCTCCGTTGCAATTGTAATTTCAACTCCTTCAAATCCTCTAACCACAAACTATAACTAGAGTTCCTAGCTTCAACATCCTTAGACACTTCTTTACTATCAACAAGTCTCCTTGCATACATTTCAAAATTTTCAATCTTGTCCCAAATTTGAGCTAATTTTCCAACCTCACTCTCTCTTCCAGCATTCTCCAACCATTCCTTTGCTTCTTCCAATCTAGCCCAAAAACATGAATCTTGTGTGAACCCTGCATTTTTGCTCCTCTTCTTACTACTCTCTTCTTCCTCGCACACATCTGATGATCTCCCCCTCCACCACCTATCAAAAATCTCATATCTCCTTTCTCTCCCATGGCTTAGGTAATGCCCTTTACTCCTATGCATTCCTGACCGATAGTAGTAAGCAATGTCCAAAGGCTCAACCAGTAGTTTATAAAATTGGGACGCATTGACCCACTTGGCACGCTCGTGGAAGTCGTAAGGAAGTTGATTCGTCTCTAACATATGTATCACGTCGTCCCAAAAGTTGGCAAGCTTCATACGATTCATGTTAACTTTGGAGTTCCTCTTTGATGCTCCCCCAAGTTTGAAGGTGTCGTAGTAGCCTAATTGATCATCTGATTCATCACAACATGCTTTGAACCATTCAATTTGAGCTCGATAGGGTGTAACTTTGGCGAGTCGTATTGCGAGGTTTGCACTATTTAAGTTTGGTGTCCGACCTGTTTGCCTTCCCATTCTTAAGCATTCTGTAGCTTGCCCAAGAAGTAAGGAGTCCTGCACAAACCAAACAAAAAAGAAAAGGGTACCTTTAACATTGCATATATCAAATTTTTTGTGTGGCAAGAGCCGAAACGAGTAAAAGAAAATTAAGGCCAATGTGAAGATCACTTTACCGGATTAGGCATCCCTAAGGTCTCCAATGCTAATGAAATCCCAACTTCGTAGCTTGATTTTGAATGACCATGACTGAAGCATTTTTGTTTCAGAAACTCTTGGGAGTGAGCCATTTTCATTACGACTTCCCCGTACTGGACGTGCTCATCAAAGCTAGAATTCACGGAACCATGGAGGAACATCAAATGCAGCATTTTCACAATTGCTTTGACATTGTCAAGGCAAATTGCTCCTTTATCAGAACAGAACAAATAGCTTCCAAATGGCATATACACAGTATTACTACTTTTTGACGGCATGTCTTCGTGTGTTTTTGTTGCAGCTTCGGCAATGTGCGCAAAGACATAATGGTGCAACTCGGGCAAATCATGGTTGGATAAGTATTGAGGTTTTAATGGTGGGGAAGTCATGGAAATGAGCCAGAGCTGAAGAAGATGGTTCAGATGTGGAACAATGGAGGGTAAGATCGGAGCAAAGAAGAGTCTTGGAACAATGTCATTTTTGGAGACTAAGTGACAGAATTTTCCTGCCCATCTTTCTCTGTGAATTGCTTTTGAAAGAGAATAGTTTCCAAGCAAAGGAGAGCCAAAAGTGACGCAAAGGATTGAGAGGCTTGAAGAGATGGAGTGCAAGTAAGATAATAGCCAAAGAGTTGTAAGAGAAGCTGTTGTTGCTCCGACGGAGTGACCTGTGATTATGACTGCCCTGCTTTTCTCCAGAATTGACACTACCTGCACACATAAATAATATCAAAGAAGAAATAAAATTTTGTTCATAGAAAAAAAAAGATTGATTTAATTAGTTTGCAGCAATCTTGACATCATGTGTATGATGGAAAGAATGATTTTCTATATTTTGTGCGTAGCTTACAATTTTTAAAAAAATATAATTCAAAAATAAAAAAAATTTTGAACTTAATAACTTTTTTATAAAAAAAAATTGCCTTTGAATTGTAGCCCAACCATAGCCCAAATTCTATTTTTTTTTCACAAATCTTGAGAGTTCTCAATATTTTCCTTGGAATCTAAGTTTTTTTTTTTTTTTCTTATTCAAAACAAAAGTTACATTATTCAATGATATAATGAAAAATTACTATAAAACTCAAATAGGAACGTTTTTCCAACATAAATTATTGATTTTCATTTTTATACACCCTATCATTCTAAGTTTTATATTTTATGGCGATGAAGGGTACTGACTACATTTATTTCTGAGAAGAAATTAAGTTGTAAAAAAAGCACAAATAATTCATGTATGCAGAATTTCTCGTTTATAAAAGAGAAATATTATAATAATTATTACACTTATATTTTTGTGCAACTGTAATTGTTGTCATCATTGATCGTATATCAATTATTTATCCAATAATTATAAATATTATGGTAAAACAAAAATGTAAAAGTAGCAGTTATTATGGTATTTAAAAAAAACATAAAAAGTAAATATGGTAATACATTTTTATCACACCCACTTTATTTTAAGGTGCTATGAGGCCATGAAAATATCCAAAAAAAAAAATTAAAGTTTTGGCAAAAACACTATATTTGGTTTTGGTTTGTGATCCAAAAATTAATAAAATCAAAATGCAAAAAATAAGATTTTATAGGTTTCTTAGAATAGAATATTTTCTTTGTGCCTCAAAAAAAAAAAAAAAAGAAAAAAAATTTTGGATAAAAAATCACATTGAAATTAGGGTACACGTAAGACCCTATAAACATGACCACAGAAGAAAATCGTGTAAAATGAAGAAGACAGAATAAGAGAAAAAAAAAAATTTAATGAAACAACAAAGACCAAAAAGTTCAAGGACTCGGCACATGAACTGATGTAGCTCAGATCATATGGGTCAATATCATTGACCTTTGACGGAGCACCAGCGCGTAATCAGTTTCGTGAACGTGTAGATCGGGCCACATGGGTCTATAGGAGTTCGGTTACTATCCTAGTCCAAGCCCGTGTTGGCCGACACGAGATTGGGCCCACTAGGTGTGACATGGCTCACATCAGACGCGTGTGAAAGAGTGTACCGTATCAATTGTATGCGCATAAACTCTCAATGTCTTGATGTGTAATTTTTCTACCACACACCAGAACGCGGATGGCGACACTACTTTAGGGAGGTAGTAGTGATCCAGTGCTCTCTCAAGCAACCTTTATCCGTTAATGAACCTCAAATAACATATCTTGGCCACCAGATGAGCAACGATCATGCATGATGATCACAATATCCGTGCTTTTCGATAAATCTTTTTAATTTTTGGTTTTTTGCGTGTATTTGGAAGATAAAAGTCAGGCAACGTACTAAGGGCACGGTATGCAAAGAGGAATAAGCCTTGCGTTCTGTGTTGTATAGTCTCAAAAATAAATAAATAAACAATAAATAAAAGTAACATGAAATTATTATAAAATAACTCATTTTCCAGCACAACATGTATGCAAAAAAATGGGTGAAATATGTGGATTTCAATGGTTATAATTAATGAAAAATGCCGTTGCAATTTTTTTTTTTTTTTGCAACCGTAATTATTACAAATATTAGATAAAAGGGTGATATTTATTTTAAGAATTGTATCTTTTTATCTAATGATTGTGAATTTTATAGTTATAAGATAGATACTTTTATAAAAGCTTTTGACATGATTACTAGGCATAGAACATTTGATTTTATTGGCATACCAAGGCGTGGAACAAAAAATTTGTCTCATTTATTGACAAATATTAATTATGAGATACACTTACCCAAAACAACAGGATTTAAGCTACTCCAAATTTAGGGTAGCTTACTCATACGG
>JAJIYU010012228.1:0-14728 GCA_030144865.1 Tinospora cordifolia | reverse complement strand
TATTTTCTTTAATAATTCATCCAAAATTGAGAAAAATAGGGAAAAATCTTGTATTTTCTCATTATAATTTCAGAAAATACATTGAGTACATGTATGTCGGACCCGTCGTTCGGATGTTAAAAATGTGGGTCGTCACATATTCGTTTGTTATACTTGCATTATTCAGTCATAAATAAAGTATATATATATATATATATTCATTTTTTATACTTGCATTATTCAGTCATAAATAAAGTACATATATATATCCGCACATTATTCGTTTATCCCCCACATTATTATAAAATTATTCTTACATTATACATCTATTCACGCATATTATACATGAATTATTCTTTTGTTATACCCGCATTATTCAGTCAAAATTAAAGTATACACACACACACACACACACACACACACACATATATATATATATATATGTGTGCATTATTCGTTTATCCTCACATTATTCATCCCGAATTGTTTTTGTCAAACAACCGAACAATTCTTATACATGAATTATTCAGATATTATCCTCACATCATACCACTATTCACACATATTTTTCTGTTATTCAAATATTATACATATATTATTTTTATGTTATACCCGTATTATTCATTTAGAATTACCATACATACATATATATATATATATATATATATATATATATGTATGTATGTATGTATGTATCTATGTATGTATCTATGTATGTATGTATGTATGTATGTATACATGCGTGCAAATCACATCCTTGCTATTAAGCTTTCGATTCAGGTTGTTTCCATTTTTGTGCCCTAATCTCTCTGCCTTCTTTGATTCAATTTTCGATTCAGTTATTCATGTACTTGCAATTTCCACTTCTACAATGAAGAACGAGTGTTCGTGCTCTACCAACAGGATGAACGTAAATGTTGAGAACCAGGTAAATGTCACTCTTCCAAATCTTATATTCGTATTCATCTGAATGCGATAGTGAATGGTTGTGTGGTCTGTTCAACTTTCTTTGAACTACGATAATAGAGTATAAAGGTTCTATACTATTATGATGTTTATTCTGATATAAAGATGTATAATGATCTTATATTCATTGAAATGATTATACTGATATTATACACCTTTTTATTTTGTTATTATACACTTTTTAACATGTTATTTTGGTATTATATACCTGTAGGAATATCAATATATTGTTAAACTTGAAGATAGATACTCAACCAGGGTTGGGTGCCTGACTAACTTGAACGCACGTAACATGTTGATTTCTACTATGACAGATTACCAGCTGCTCAAGTTCCAGGAGACTTGTTTTGACCACTTTCTTGATATGAAGCAGTTGCTTTGGCAACCTCAGATTGTTCATAACATATTGTTGAGAGAGGTTGTTCAAGAAGACGACTCTATTATGGTCTTCAAATTCAATAACATTATTGCAAAATTCTCCATAGTTGAATTTGCAATGATAATGGGTTTGAAATGCACTGGAGAAACCAGAAATATTACAACTAGTTTTGAGGGTCAAATTTTGAAGGATTAATACTTTAAGGGAGTGGCAGGTATAAATAAGAAGTGTATAGTTGACACATTTACAAATAAGGTATGGGAGAATGATGATGATGCTGTGAAGATTGCAGTTTCGTTCTTCATTAATTGTTTTTTGTTTCCTAATAAAATGGAAAAATTGGTAAATGAAGTTGATTTTGAACTTGTACAAATTGGTGAATATATGGATTATCCTTGGGAGTAGGGTTCTTTTTGACACAACAATAGAATCCATGAAGGGTAATTTTGTAGCGAATGCAATCCGACTGAAAGCTGGGAGGGGCAAATACCCGATCACGTACAAGCTTCTTGGGTTCCCAATCGCATTATAAGTTTGGTTTTATGAGTGTTTTGTTGATACTGATGGTTTGTTTGCCAATCGATGTATGAATGGATTTCCTCGTATACTAAACTGGACTTGCATTAGCACACCCAATTTCAAGCGTATGGAGAAGGTGTTGAACAATTTATTTGTTAATAAGGTAACTTTTCATGTATTTGATCATATATTATATATACACAACATTTATATTATAATTGAACTATTCTTTGTTGTTAAATTTCTTATGATATCATATTTGGCTATTTTCAGTTCAAAAGTTTTGTAGCAAGCCCCAATGAGCTACTCCAGCCATAAATGGATGGCTTGATTGCAGAACAAGATGGGGGTGAACATCAATTTCTAGATTACGATTTTTTTTGTTGATCCCCTAATTTTTCTTTTGTCGTCTCCTGTAAATAAAACTATTGGCGGTAATATTCATGTAAATAAGGCTACTGCAACCTTGAGTATACCTGGAAGGCAGTGCAATTGTTGTAATGAGATCAAAATAATGTTGAAAGAGGGTTTTGATAAGATTTTTGAAGAAATTATTATTTGAAATCCCTATTGCAGAAGGTAAATGGTCAAAGCTTCAAAACCAATGAATTCTTTTAGACTTTTACTACAGTATAGTAATGATATGATAGTAGTATACCATTTATATACCTACATTATACCATAAAGATAATATATTATATATTGTATGCTTGTTGTTTTCTACTATTTGCTTGTGTATATTGATGTTATAGCAAATCTATACATTTAGTTGGCTCACTAAATTTTTCATTTTTCATGTAGGAAGATGATATAAATAAAGCAGAAGACTGTAAAGAAGAATCTGCTAGCAGGAAAAAATGTACAGATGTTGAAGCTGCAAGCCAGATTTTGATGGCATTGTAAGAGATTATTAGTGACACCGACAAAAAAAGGAAGGTAATTTTAAACACTTTATTTGGATTGTGATTTGTCATTTACATTTAATTTCAAATATCCATTAATATTGTACATTTTCATGTCAAAGGCCGACTCAACAATAACTGAAGATGAAAGAAGGAAGAAAAAATCATCAACCCTGGTAAGATCATGAATACGATTATTTTATTAATTCAAGATTATACTTTTGTAGTTTTGTGAATCTAACTGTTCTTAATTTATCTACTTTTAGGACATTTCTCATTTAATTTCACTAACTCAGGTTTCTGACAAAGATGAATTGAAAGATTATGCACCTGTTAAATGTGAACGAAAAACCACGATTGATGAAATTGTTGAGTTAGCCATCAATGTTGCGACTTCAGCCATCTCTACTAAAGATCACACTCCACTTCTTCCACCTCCTATAGTTAATAAAAGGGGGAGGTGTCCCGTTGGAGATAAACGTAAAGGAAAGGAGATTGTGAAGGGAAGACTACCCCCTTAGACATCTATCTGCTTGAAAATATAGACAGCAATGTTGTAGCTGAGTTTGATGAATGGATTCAAAAGGGTCGGCTGAAGCGCTCGAAGTAAGTTTTCCTAGAGATTAAGTTTGCATTCCAAATATTGTTGTTGTTTATAATACATTGATATTAACATCTGTCACATTATTTAGGTCAAATAAAGTATACCATGATCGTGAGAACAATCTGAATCCAGCTTTTGATTTTTTAATTACTGATATCACTGATAAGGAATGGTTTTACACATTGATCAACCCAGGCCAGCCTATCTCCTTCTCTGTAAGTTTTATTTTTTGTACTTAATATTATTGCTTACAGATATTATTCTGATAATATACCAACATGATACCAAAATATAGGGTTTTGGATACTTTGCAATGTCTATATACACATACTGATATGATACCAATTTCACCTATATATTACATGTCTTTAAACTATGTTATGTTGTTTTCTATACATATTATACTGATATGATACCAATATCATTTATGTAATGTGTTCTTAAACCCTGTTATGTTTATTATTTCAGTATAATGAGATGTTATACAAACATCATATTTATTATGTTTTGAATGTTTCATGATTATAAAATTTTTATTCATGACCCAAATCTTTTATTTTAATTTAGAAATTTTGTATTGGCACATGTAGATGTGATGTTCTATTACTTGCAAAAGAAAAGCAAGTATGATGAATCGATTAAGATGAAGTGTACAACGACAGACAACTTTTTCTATCAAAAGTTGCAGTCTGTTTATGGTAGATTCGAAAAAGAGAAGGATGCATCTATGTTAGGGACAAGATGGTAATAATGGAGTATATGCTAGGGCACTACATGTACCGCAACAATCCGTGGTCTGATGTTGACTACGTCATTTTCCCTATTAATGTTGTGGTTGCATTCCACTGGATACTAGGTTGCATCAGCATTCACGAGGATTGCATATATGTTTACAATTCCCTGTGTACTCCTACTGTTGATGCTGCGTCAATGGAGGCAGTTCAAGCTTATTCCACCATTCTTCCTTTTTATCTCGAGATGATTAGATTTTATGAATCGAAAGTTGACCAAAAAGATAGACCTGAGAAAGAGTCATTCGAGGTGCAAATGGTTGATAATCTACCAGAGCAAGAGGAGTGTGATTGTGGAATGTTCATGTTTTATTTTGCTGAATGTTTTGCCACCGGAAAAAAAATTTCACATGATTTTGATGTGGTGAGCTACAGAAAAAGGGTGGTTCTTAATCTGTACTTGCATGGTAGAATGAAGTAGAATGAAGGCACCAAGAGTGATGATGAAAGATCAGGTCGATTCAGTGTTGACAGTAGGATCCAATCATAGTGGGTCTTAAAGAAGTGAAGAATGGAAGAAGCTAGATTGTCATATCTTCTATCATAGTTTTTTTAGGGACAATGTGTAATACCATTTTTGATATTTCAGATATGTACAATTTGAACACGATTATGGTTCATTTATAACAATCTCAACTATTTTTCATTTAAATTTTGTCTTTTGGGGTAGATTATTTTATTTTTTACTCATCTATGAATAATGTTATTCATATGTGAACTTTATTATACCGATTTTATTCAAAAATGATACAAGTGATCAATTAACGGGTTATTCGTACCATTATTCACGCCTTATACCACATTTCATAGGTTATTATTCATGGGTTCTTCTACTGATTTTATTCGATCTTTATCCTTACATTATACCACATTTCACGGTTTGTTCATACCATTATTCACGCATTATTCTATCGTTATTGCTAGATTTTTTATACACACATTATTCGATCTTTACCCCTATATTATACTGCATTTTACGAGTTATATATACATTTCATCATACATGCATTATTCGATCGCTATCGCTATATGTTTGTACGTGTATTATTCAATTTTTATTCATGCATTATACCACATTTTGCGGGATATATATATCATTATTCACGCATTATTCGATCGTTATCGCTAGATTTTTATACGAGCATTATTCGATCTTTATCCTTATATTATTCAACATTTCACTACTTATTTATACCATTATCCCCGCATTATTCGAACATTATCGCTAGATTTTTATACACGCATTATTCGATATTTATCCCTACAGTATACTACATTTTACTGGTTATATATATATATACACACCATCATTCACGAATTAATTATTCGATTGTTATCGCTAGATTTTTATACGTGTATTATTCAATATTTATTCCAACATTATACCACATTTCACGTCTTATATATATATCATATACATTATTCACGCAATATTCGATCAATATCCCTACATTTTTATATGTGCATTATTCTAGCGTTAAACCTAGATTATATCAGTATTCACGAATTAATTATTCGATTGTAATCGCTACATTTTTATACGTGTATTATTCAATATTTATTCCTACATTATACAATATTTCACGTGTTATATATACCTAACATATTATTCACGCAATATTCGATTGATATCCCAACATTTTTATACGTGCCTTATTCTAGCATTATACCTACATTAAACTACTATTTACGGGTTTTACCATTATTCACGCGTTATTCTATCGTCATCCCTATATCTTTATATGCACATTATTCGATCGATATGCCTACATTATACCACCATTCATGGGTTATACCATTGTTCACACATTAGTGGTGTTATATAGGTATAATATATGAGTAACGTAACATAATATGTTTAGAACAGTAAAATAAACCTTGTTATAGATGGCTATAGACAACGTTCACGAATGTATGTTTTAATAACTTACGTTCTTTTGACAATAGACGACTAATGAACGTTGTAGAACGTTTCATTCGACAACGAGCAACTACGATTGTTGTAGTAACATAAAACAACATTCGTATGCTCGTTGTAATGGCCTTTTCAACAACGTTCCCATGGTGAACATTGTCGTACAGATTTTACATTAGCGATTTTACAACAGACATTTTATGAACGTTGTTGTACGCTTTCTATTAAAACGGTCATTGTTGCACATTGTGGAATTGACGTTGTTGTATCATCAATTTCTTAAAGTGATGTTTATCTCCAGCGGGACACCTCCCCCTTTTATTAACTGTAGGAGGTGGAAGAAGTGGAGTGTGATCTTCAGTAGAGACGGCTAAAGTCGCAACATTGACAGCCGATTCAACAATTTCATCAATTGTGATTTCTCATTCACATTCAACAGGTACATGATATTTCAATTCATTATTGTCAACAACCTGGGTCAGTGAAATTAAACGAGAAATGTCCAAAAAGCAGATAAATTAAGGACACTTAGATTCATAAAAACTACAAAAGCATAATCTTGAATTAATAAAAGAATCGTATTCATGATCTTATCAAGATTGAAGATTTTTTCTTCCTTCTTTCACCTTTAGTTATTGTTGAATCGGCCTTTAACATAAAAATGTACAATATTAATAGATAATGAAAATAAATCTAAATGACAAATCACAATCCAAATAAAGTGTTCAAAATTACCTTTCTTTTTTTGTCGCTATCACTAACAATCTCTTGCAATGCCGTTAAACTCTAGCATGCATCTTCGACATTAGTACATTTTTTCCTAGTAGCAGACTATTCTTTACTGTCTCCTGCTTTATTTACATCATCATTCCACATGAAAAATGAAAAATTTAGTGAGCCGAATAAATGCATACAGTTCGTATAACATCAATATACACAAGCAAACAGTAGATAACAGCAAGCATACATTATATAATATATTACACTCATAATATAATGTAGGTATATAAATGGTATACTACTATCATATCATTACTATACTACAATGAAAGTCTAAAAAAATTTATTAGTTTTAAAGCTTGGAACATTTACCTTCTGCAATAGGGATTTCAGATAATTAGTTTCTTCAAAAATCTTATCAAAACCCTCTTTCAACATTATTTTGATCTCGTTACAACAATCGCACTGCCTTCCAGGTATACTCGTCGTTGCAGTAGACTTATTTACAAGAATATTACCTCCAATAGGTTTATTTATAGGAGGCAGCAAAAAAAATAGTGGGGATCAACAAAATCATCGTAATTTGGAAATTGATGTTGGCCTCCATCTTGTTCTGCAATCAAGCCATCCATGTATGGCTACAGTAGCTCATTGGGGCTTGCAACAAAATTTTTGAAATGAAAATAAAAAAATATGAGATCGTAACAAAATTTGACAACAAAGAATAGCTCAATTATAATATAAATGTTTTGTATAATATATGATCAAATACATGAAAAATTACCTGATTAATAGATAAATCGTTCAACACCTTCTCCATGCTCCTGAAATTAGGTGTGTCAATGCAAGTCCAGTTTAGTATACGAGAAAATCCATTGATACGTTGATTGGCAAACAAACCATTAGTATCAACAAAAATACTCAAAAAACCAAACTTGTAATGTGATTGGAAACCCAAAAAGCCTATTCATAATCAGGTATTTGCCCCTCCCAGCTTCCAGCCGAATTGCATCCACTGCAAAATTACCCTTCATGGATTCTATTGTTGTGTCAAAAAGAGCCCTGCCCCAGGGAAAATCCATATATTCACCAGTTTGTACAAGTTCAAAATCAACTTCATTTACTAACTTTTCCATTTTATTAGGGAAAAAAATAATTAAAGAAATACAAAACTGCAATCTTCGCAACATTATCATCATTCTCTCATATCCGATTTGTAAATGCATCAACTATACACTTCCTATTTATCTTATCTATTCCCTTAAAGTATTTATCCTTAAAATTTTACCTTCAAAACCAGTTGTAATGTTTCTGATTTTTTCGCTACATTTCAAACCCATTATAATTGCAAATTCAACTATGGAGAATTTTGCAATAATGTTATTGAAATTGAAAACTAGAGTAGACTCGTCTTCTTGAACAACCTCTCTCAACAATATATTATAAACCATTTGAGGTTGTTAAAGCAACTGCTTCATATCAAGAAAATGGTCAAAACAAGTCTTTCGGAACTTCAGCAGCTGGTAATCTATCAATGTGAAAATTACCATGTTGTGTGCATTCAAGTTAGTCAAGCACCCAATCTTGGCTGAGTATCTATCTTCAGGTTTAACAATATATTGATATTCTTGCATGTGTATAAGTAGAATGACATGTTAAAAAGTGTACAATAACAAAATAAAAAGGTGTATAATATCAGAATAATCATTCCAATGAATATAACATCATTATACATTTTTATATCAGAATAAACATTGTAATAATAGAGCATCTTTATACTCTATTATATAATAAACTGTCAATAAATGTTATAGTATAATATCGTAGTTTAAAGAAAGTTGAACAGACCATACAACCATTCACTATCACATTCAGACGAATACGAATACAAGATTTAGAAGAGTGTGATGTACCTGGTTCTTAGCATTTACAGTCGTCCTGTTACTAGAGGATGAACACTCGTTCTTCATTGTAACAGTGGAAATCACAAGTAAATAAATAACTAAATCGAAAACTGAATCACCAGGAAGTGATTTGCACGCATATGAATAAACACACACATATATGTGTGTGTGTGTACCTTATTTATGACTGACTAATGCAAGTATAATAAACGAATAATTCATGTATAATGCATGTGAATAGTGGTATAATGTGAGAATAATTTCATAATAATGTCGGGATAAACAAATAATGCGCACACACACACACACACACACACACACACACACACACACAGGGCTAGGGCTGACCGAGCAGCTCGGGTGCCTAACGCCCGAGCTGGCCCACGCGCCCAACAAATGCTGCCCCCTTGTATTTTGTTGTTTTGTGCTTGAATTAGTGACGAATTTCAGCAGATTTTGCAGTATTTTTTGGGTTTTTCAGCTACTAAACCATTGGAATTCATGGTATTGGACCCCTGGTTTTTGCCATCAAACTCAACCACCTTATGTGGCCAATACACATTGCCAAGTAGGCGTCTAGCATGAGAGCTTGGAGGCCCTATGGGTAGCCACGTGTCATCCTATTTGGCCGTGCAAGCTCCCTTTCATGCAACAAAATCCATTCTAGAACACAAGTCCAAAATTCCCAACTATTGTAGCCCATCCTAGGAAAGCCAATGTGGTGGTTGATGCGCTTAAGCAGAGTGTAGGTCGAGACTGCTTGTGTGGCTAGACATATGTCTCAGGAGTGGAAGATGATTGATTATGTGACAATGATGAGTATTGACTAGACTTCGACCGAAACTAGAGTCAGTGTACAAATAAGAGCCTAGCCAGGTTTGCTTGCTGAGATTATGGAGGTACAGCTTCATAAAGTTGATTTTATGATGTACTGGGAGTGGGCTGACTACACTTCTCGTGTGGAGTGGTCGATTAATACTGATGGTGCACTGAGGTTTAAGGAACAATTGTGAGTTCCAGATAGCCCTCGCCTAAGACAGGGAGTGCTAGTAGAGCTGCACCGCTCGAGGTACACCATCCATCCAGGCGCCAATAAGTTGTATCAAGATGCACGACGTACTTATTGTTCACCAACGATGAAGCGAGATATTGTAGCCTTTGTGTAGAGATGTGATACGTGCCAGAAATTTAAAGTTGAGCACCAGAGACCCAGTGGTTTATTACAGCCCTTGGCTATTCCCAAGTGGAAATGGTAGCACATTACCATGGACTTTGTGATGGGATTGCCCCGGATTCAGTGAAGACACAATGTTGTTTGGCTTATTGTGGATAGACTTACTAAGTCTACTCATTTCCTCTCGATGCATAGTAGAGATTCGGTTGAGAGGCTGAGTCGACTGTATATCTGCGAGGTTGTGAGGTTACATGGGGTTACAGTGTCCATTGTGTCTGACAAAGGTGCTCGGTTTACGTCCAGAGCTTGCAGAACCAGTTAGGGACAAGTGTGAGTTTGAGCACAACCTTCCATCTACAGACTGATGGTCAGTCTGAAATGGTAATACAAGTACTTGAGGATATGCTAAGAGCATGCATTGTTGATTTTGGTGGTGGCTGGGAGGATCAGTTGCCCCTGTGTGAGTTTGCATATAATAACAACTACCAAGTGAGCAACGACATGACACCTTTTGAGGCATTATATGGTCGACCTTGTCGATCACCAACTTGTTGGGCTGAGGTTGGTGACACAGTAGTCTTGGGCCCTACTTTTGTGCAAGACAGAATGAGATGATTCAGCGGATCCGTCAGAACATGAATATAGTTCAAGATCGACATAAGAGTTATGCAGATAACCGGAGGAAGGTGCTAAAGTTTGCGGTCGGTGATAATGTGCTCCTTCGGGTTTCACTCAAAAAGGGGCAAACTCGGTTTGGCATTTCAGGGAAACTCGCATCGAGATGTATTGGACCTTTCGAAATCCTTGAGCGCGTGGGTCTTTTAGCATACCGATTGGCATTACCGCCTTAGTTAGCGGGGGTACATAACGTGTTTCATGTGTCGATGTTGAGAAACTACCACCCTGATCCCTCGCACATGATTAATTGGAGACATGTTGAGCTAGGAGAGGATTGCACATATGATGAGGCTCTGGTAACTATTGTTGATCGAGCCATGAGAAAACTACGCAACAAGGAGATACTGATGGTACGAGTACGTTGATAATTCCATAGTGCCGAGCAGGACACTTGGGAGCGAAAAGACTATATGACGAGTTATTTTTAGGAGATTTTGGGAGTTGCCCCTTGACCTTTAATGTATTAGAAAATTTCAAAGACGAAATTTGTTTTAAGGTGGGGAGACTATAATGACCCACATTTTAGACATCAGATTGACGAATCCGACATATATATATTCTATGTATTTTCTTAAACTTCAATGAAAATATATGAAAATTTTCCCAAATTTTCTCAATTTTGAATTTATTTATTGAAGAAAAATTAGAATAATGCAAGAAAATGCAATTTTGAGGAAACAATACATGAAAATATAAGGAAAATATGTTTTCTTGAGAGAATGATGTTTTGGATTGATTATTAAATTTTTTGAAATAATTATGAATTTTTTTTTTGAGAAATTTATGAAATTTTTGGAAGAAAAATGAAAATTTTAGAGGATTATTTGATTGTTGGGAAAATAATGGTATAAGTGTTGGAAGTGATGTATAAATGAAATATTTTAGATAGAAATGATAAATTAATAATTTTTAATAATTTTAGAAAAAAATGAAAAATTTTCATGTGTGTGTGTGTGTATGGAAGAGTTGGAATTAAGAAAAATATAAAAAAATAAAAAAAAAATATAAGAGGGGGACCTGGGCAGACCCAGGCGCTAGGCTTGGGTCGGCCCAGGGCCCACGTGGGCCAAACGCCCAGCCTGCATGCGCTAGAAGCCCGAGCGCCTAGTCCCTAGGCCTGACGCGCAGACCACCCAACTAGGCTGGCCAGCCCACGCGCCCAATAGATGCTGCCCCCATTGTATTTTGTCATTTTGTGCCCAAATTATTGACGAATTTCAGCGGATTTTGCAGCATTTTCTGGGTTTTTTAGCTACTAAACCATGACAATCCATAATATTGCACCCTTCGTTTTTGCCATCAAGCTCAACCACTTGATGTGGCTAATAGACATTGCCAATTAGGCATCCAGCATGAGAGCTTGGAGGCCACGTGTCATCCTATTTGGCCATGCAACTCCCTTTCATGCAACAAAACCCATTCTAAAACATAAGTCCAGAATTTTCGCCTATTGTAGCCCATGTTCATGAGCTCGAATCTCCATCATTTCTTGGCCAAATTCATTGAATCTTAGCTTGTTTTAAAGCTCTTACTACCACCTATGAAGTCACACAAGCAACTCGCTGAATCTCAGAACCATTTGAAGCTGAAACGCCCGAGAAGAGGTGTTGTCCATAGTGTTCAAACCTAGAAACCAAAAAAATCTATGTTGAAGCCACCTTTGGAACTTCGATTCCTAAGCCATTCAAAGCCCATTTCGGAGGTAAGACTGTCCATCTTCTTCATTTCCATGTGTTTCTAACCTCCAACTGATAGAAAATAAAAAATAAGGCTTTACACATGTTTTCCGAGCCATTAAAGTTAGTTATCTACTCACCGTTGCAGCAGTGTAACAGGAACAGTGTTGGAACAACTCTAAGAGGCTCACACTTGAACCATTCTAGGTTCGTCCCTAACATAAGACCCCTTATTTTACCTCTCATTATGTGTATTTAAGAGTCCAAGTGGTAAAAACCAAATAGTAGAGAATTTAATACGTTTTATAAGTTACTGGTGTTGACTGTGTAATTCATTGTTGCGACAGTGCTAACAAAATCAGGCGTTTGACCAAATTTGAAACTATATTTGGAGCACTTAAGGACACCCTTGGGACTGAAACCAGAGGTTTTTAAAGTCTCATAGTAGAGGCTATAGAGAGGTATAAAGATCTAACCATGAGCCTATGTGAATGTGATTTAGTACACTTACAAATATGCTATGTTAGCTAGATGTTTAACACTTAGGAAAATTTTTGAGTTTCGACATACATGTGACATGTTTTATGCGACATTTGAACATGACTTTGGGCCTATATATGCTTACTATATGGAAAGATCCTTGATAGAGAATTGTAGAATGACCCTTAGATTAGAGGTTGGGTAAGATAAATAAACACATAAAGAATGATAGGAATGTGAACCCAGAAATTCCTGTGATTCAGCGGAAAATTCTGAAAGTAAATTAATGATCAAACCTTAGTGGATTGGGCTAAAATTTGGTGGAAAGATTCCTAAATATGTCTAGAATATGCATACCAAATTTTCGAGCATTCTGATATGGATACGTAGGCCAAATTAGGTAAACAGTCATTACCTGTCATATGAAATTTGAGAACACACAAACCCTAATATCTTAGATAAAAACACTACCAAATGGGGTCCTAGAATCATAATTTAAAATTTTATGGAAGATTCAAGGAGTCTAGAATAGGTCCACAAAATTTGGCGCAAATCCGATGTACAAATTACTCGTAGAAAAATAGGGAAAATGGTTGCACAGATAGGGCAACAAGCTAAAGTTGTGGCGTTGTGGACTAGATAGGTCAGCAAGTGATAGGTTTTACTAGGGTGACCAAGATCGACCAAGGTCGATCAAGTTGACTTAGCAACTTAAGGTAAGTTGAATTAGCATGAATAGACCACCCTTGACTAGGTCAATCCATTGATTGACCAATGACATAGAGTTAGAATTGACCCAAGTCCCATGTTAATATTAAGAGATTATGTCGATTTCGCAGGATCAAGTGTGAGTGGGACGCGACCAGTCACGAGAGGAGCACCGAGAGCGGAGCATCCCTGTGAGTAGTGTTTTCTAACTTGTTTCTTAAAGCTTGTTATTCTGTGCATTTGTGAAAATAATATTACATATTGTGATGAATCTGCACCTTTTAAATGAGTTTTAAATGAAAAGTGTACCAAGTTTTGAGGCTAGAGGTACAGGGTTAGGACGAGTTGTGTCGGTCCCTCATACAGCCCTGATAGTGACCACCTAGCACATAGTGCCTGCTGAGGGGGTTCTGTGGGCCCATGATATGGCAACGACAATAAGTCCTAGTTGTCACAATATGGAAATGACAATAAGTCTTGATTGGGTCATTATGATTGATGGCAATGGTAATAAGTTCTAATCGAGTCGACACGATACGCCTAACTATCTATAACCCGCTCGAGTGGATTTTTAGTTACCTTGGGGGCTAATAAGAGCCTCGATGAATACTTTCATTATTTAACTATTTTCAAATGAATGTGCACGACTGCATTATGGATTTAAACTATATTCATTATTGCATTCAGTCGCATAATACTATCGTTCATGCATTTATGGCATGTGTTTTATTTGTGGAATGCTTGTTTTAAGTTATGAATTAGACTACATTACTCACTGAGCCGCCGTGAACAATTAGGCTCACTACTCTAACTTTTTAGGTCCTTTTACTGTGGATGGGCAAGGGAGTGGTCTTACATAGAGCTGTACTCTCTTATCCTTTTTGGTAGGTTTTCTTCATGTCATTTGTTGTTTTGAGGGTTAGAATTATGTATAGGGGAAAGGAAAGCCTTGCACATAATGGATTAAGCACTCTCATTGCTACTCATGTTTTTGATAACCTATTTGATAAAACTGAAATCTTTTTAGTGTTTATGCGTTTAAGTTTCTTCTGCATCCCTTTGATTACTTTGATAGTGTTAGGCGTGGTGTTGAGAAATGAGGCTTAACAGTGTCTTGGCAAGCTTGGCCTATGGGCGGGTTTGTCAGGGTGCTGTACCAATCGGTTCATCCTGCGCCCTAGTGTTTATATGTATACATATATATATATATACATATATGTATATGTATATATGTATACATATATATATACATATATGTATATGTATATATGCATATATGAATATATGTATATATGTATATACATATATGCATATATGTATATATATGTATATA
>JAJIYU010012227.1:0-14694 GCA_030144865.1 Tinospora cordifolia | reverse complement strand
ACTTGTAAAGTAGCACGGACCCAACCCACATATTGGTTAAGTCCACTGTCAAAAAGAACGGTGGTTTAGTCCAACACTCAAATCAAAGAAACATGGGGGTTGGGGTGTTACCTGTAGAATGGTAAGTTTTTGGTATTCTTCTTGTAGAAAAGTTGCCAATTATTCAAAATTTCGTGCCCCCCAACCATAGGAAAATAACAAGTGTATTGGAATAATTTTTTTTGAAATTTAGAAACATTTTTTTGAACTTTTTTGGATTTTTTTTCAAATTTAATCGATTTTTTTTTGGATTTTTTTGTTTATTTTTGGAGCCTCGAATCTGGACCGTTGATAATCCTCGATCGCAACACTTAGATCATAGTTATGATTTTCGGATTTGCTGTGGATCGTCGGATTTCCTCTATCGTAGCACAGATCAGGCGCCTTAGATCTTATTCGTCAGATGGGCCTTGATTGCATCACGACCATTCGCGATCAACGAAATTAGCGTGGTCCGTTGATCAACCTCGAGTGCAGTACTGAATTGTGAAAGAGATTAACGAATTCGGTGTGGATCGTTGATCAACCTCGAGCGCAGCACTAGATCGCGATTAAAAAAATGACTTTGATCTTCACCATTGGATGGACCTCGAGTGCAGCATCAGATCTTGAACACCGATCTATGCTGGACGCTTAACCTTGAGTGCACTATCATTTGCGATCAAGGAAGTGAATCTGAATCGTTAGATCAGGCTGATCGTTTCTGGGCCATTGGATTTCAGTGATTCAGTGCTCCTGGGCACTGTTTTGGGCTTTGATTTCATTCGTTGGATTGTGCTGATTGGTTTTGGACCATTGGATACAATTTCTAATTACCAATTTGCTTTCTAATAATGCTATTACCCGAAGTTTGCCAATTTCCTATTTCCTAATTGATTTAAACATGATTTTTGCACGTCTTTCCATTTTATCAATTTTTTAATATTCCTTCCTTTCTATTTCTTTAATATTGTATTTATTAGAGATATTTCTATTTAATATTTTTAATGCCAATAATTAAATGATCTACATTTTCAATTTCCATATATTTTTATTCATTTTATATTTTATTTTTAGATAATCATTTATATAATTATAAATTGATACTTATATGATGTTGTATTTATTTTAAATAAATACATGCATACTACATTTTTTATTTAATTATGTAAATTTTTCTATATACATATTCTTATAATATGTAGTATTAACATTTATTATGCTAATACACACATTATTCATACACTTTAACCTATATATATATATATATATATATATATATATATATATATCGGTGTGTGTGTGTGTACTTTATTTCTTTTTGTTTTTCTTAAGCAACTCTTTAAATTTCATAATTAATTCTACTAAATTGAAATTTTTATTTAATTATCAAATTAAGGTCTTATTTGCCTATTTTATATTATATCTCCAATATATATTATTTTTCATTTGCCAACCTACAATTTGCACTCAAAGATGTCTTAAAATCTTCGAGATTTTTTTCACTTAACTTATTTTATTTAATTTCATTAAACTTATTTATCTTTAATTATTTGAAAAAATTTTGGGTTATTACAACCTACCATCCTTAAAAGAATTTCGTCATCGAAATTTATACTCATTCACTTGGGCGTCATTTTGTCAAATAGTTTGGTTTTGACTAAGTTGGCATGCCCAAGGGCTTTGCTACTTTAATGGTACACTAGGAATTCTTAAGGAAATAAATTTCATTAATAGAGATAATTGGTACAAAGCCTTATTTCAACTTAAAATTCATAAATGCTAGCAATCTAAAGGTCTCCCTACTATTACTCATATTCAAAATTAGTTCATTAGTCCTAACATTGGACTATGAGGGTTTTACTGGGGTCTTGATCTTCCTGAGCTTCAACAACCAACATTTTAGCTTGGTTCTCACCATAACCCTTATTGTCTTGAGGCTGAGGAGCCCGAACAGGTGCAGTTGGACAATTTCTGGCAAAATGATCCCTTTGTCTGCACACATAACACAACCCTTGTCTCTTAGCTTACTTCTTTTGTTCTTTTTTAGTTTGATGAGTTTGTTTTTGTTTCTTGCTTTTCTTTCCCGTCTTTTGATCATTTTGTGGTTTCTTGTTTTTATCCCTTACGGATCGTTTGAAGTGGATATCCTTTTTTATTGAATTAATCTCAACTGTCATTCCTTTGGGCATGGTTAATCTTAGAGGAATGACTAGTTTATTGATTTTCATTCTTAGTTCATTCTAAACTTCAGGCTGTGACTGTAGAGTCCTCATCATTCGCTTGACCACCTGTCGAGTGATTTCTGCCATTATTTCTGGTGATAGGACGAAAGCTGCTGCCACATCTGCCCCTTGGTTACTCTGATCAAGGGTATTGTGTTTTCTTGGATTCCTTCCATTATCTACAAACCAAAGCCACTTTAGTATCCCACAAGGTATCATAGAAATTTCAATTAGGACATTCATCTAGGGTACTCACCCATCTTTTCTTATCCTCGGGATACTAAATGTTTTTCCAGACTTGAGAAATGGTCATCTTTCCTACATCATATGTTGTATCCGTTTCCTCAAGTTTTTGTTCCGTTCATACTACCATGACTCTAGATTCATGTCTCTATGTTCTCGATTTGTTCAGTGGCCTAAAGGTTTTTCTTCTAGGTTCTTTTCATGCATGGGTACAGGATTTGGTCTCGAAGCAAATAAACATTACATCATGCATATCACACAATCATGCTAGCACAGCAAGGTTTCAACCTTCCACTTAAGCTTTCAGGTTCAAGTGTCCCATACCACTCTACCCCTTCCACTTAGGCTTTCACCCAGAATAGAGCCCCACCCAAACAATTTCGCAAATTGCTTGATAACTAAGGTTCTCGAGCCCACTATACACCACCGTCCCATACCAGCGAGCATAGAGAAACCCGTTCTGCCAGAGTTACCGATCATTCACCACACATGGTCCATCATTCTCCAAGTCCAGGCTTCCTCCATACCCCCAAATTCCTATGCATCCCATACTACATAGAAACTGAAAGATACAGAAGCTTCCCGGTCTCGTGTCCTGATCAAACAATTTTCTGTTTTCACACAAGTTCTCGTCTCTAGCCTATACCCTAGAGATTTATGCTTTTGATCCACTGTGCCACCCATGGCTACACCCCATTCCTACCTAGGGTCTTTCTTTGGGCCTAAGGTTCAATCTGGTTGACTTACAACCTCTGTCTAGTAAAGATACCATATTTGGCATCTTTTCGACTTTTATTCACTTTCTTGCCCTAATTTTTCACCTTTTAGTTTTCTTTCATAG
Source organism: Tinospora cordifolia (assembly GCA_030144865.1). Lineage (NCBI taxonomy): Eukaryota > Viridiplantae > Streptophyta > Magnoliopsida > Ranunculales > Menispermaceae > Tinospora > Tinospora cordifolia. The sequence continues at coordinate 11,367 of JAJIYU010012227.1, read as the reverse complement.
AAAATAAGAGTGTTCTTCAACTCCGACTACTCATATAAGCTGGTGGGACAACCTCCAGATCGAGCGGTGAGACTAAAGTCTACTGAGCAACCGCGCTTTCTAGGGTGGGATAACCCACCTCCCTTTCAATTTTTAGGTTTACTCGGGACAAGGCTTACCCACTATCAACTCAACTTGTAGTCTTTGTATCCAAACAAAACATTTCAAAATATATTTTTTCTTTTTGAAAACACTTTCTAAAACATTTTTCAAAAATAAAAGGTAGGGCACTAAAATTTTAAGTCAATGTGAAGCCCTAATTTGGGGTTCTAATTCTCATCAAACAACTAATGATTTAATTTCTAATTTCTAGCCCAACATATCTAATAGCTAAGCTTTGATACCACCTTTGTAACACCCCCACCCCGCATCTTTAAGCATTGGACACGACTGCCATTATCTTGACAGTGGACTAAACCAAACGATAGTTCGGGCCGGTGTTACATTTACAAGTATACAACTTGCATCACTTTCAATTTCAAGTATTTCATGCCTTGATTGTATTTAACAATACATAACTTAAATTTATGAAATTGATAAGGCAATAATATAAGAAATAACTAAAATTCATAAACTAAATTAATTAAATAAAATTGAGTACATAATTTGAACTTAAAAAAATTATTATAGCGAAAGATTCAAAACTTGGGCAACATGCCCTTACATAGAAATTTAAAAACATTTTTAAATAAAAGAACCTAACTAATATTCATGGTCTTCATGTAATTCCATTACCTGAAAAATAGAAGGAAGGGGTGAGCACATAGCACAGTGGATCTTTCTAAACATTTAAATCATTATTTCAATTCAAACAAACCAAGCTTATTAAAAACTTTTGTAAATTAGGCGATTCAAACAAATTTCTTGTTTATGGTTGACATTCAGACCGAAAGAGTTTAATCTCTGTGTTCCACATCGTTGGGAGAGAGAATCACTCTTGGAAACTCAAACCCAATATCTATGAAGTGGGATCACTCTTGGAAACCCAGTTCAAAATCATCAAAGGTAAGCCGGCAAGCCGGATCGGGGGTGGAACACACACGATGACATTATGCAGTCTATCATCGCGCCGGTACGTGGATTGAGATATTATTTAATCTTTTCTTAGTGATAAAACACATAATATCGGATTAAACCATCGATGCAACATGTACATAACATGAACCATCAAATATTTATTCATGGCACAGTTCAAGCATATCATGCATCATTATTCTTGATTTCTAAACATGCATAACATGTATATTCATAGCATATCACATAAATAAAGCATGCATATTTAAAACACATATTCAATCATTCAACTTCAAAACATCATCACACATGCAAGATTTATTAAAAATAAAAAAATAAAAGTTAAAAATCACTTCCATCTTAAATACGTCTCTTCTACACATCTTAAATTCTCCAGAATTCCGTTACTTCAAAGCTTCCAAACACTCAAAGACTCTCAAGAGCACTCAAGAACAGTTCAAGATTACTCAAGAATTGAGGGGATTACTAAGAAGAAGGCTAGAGAGAGTTAAGAGGGACTAGTATGATCTTGATTTGGGATGAACACAATGTGAACATTAGGGGTCTTTTATATAGAGTTCAAAATAGTGTATAATGGTTAGTTTTTGGTGCTTTCCTTGTACGAAACGTGCCAATTATTCAAAATTTCGTGCTCCCCAAGTATAGGAAAATAGCAAGTGTATTGGAATAATTTTTTTTGCAATTTAGAAACATTTTTTCGAATTTTTTAAATTTTTTTTAGATTTAATCGGATTTTTTTTGGACTTTTCAGTTTTATCTTCAGAGCCTCTAATCTGGACCGTTGATAATCCTCAATCGCAGCACTTAGATCACGATTATGATTTTCAGATTTGTTGTGGATCGTCGAATTTTCTCGATCGTAGCACAGATCAGGCGCCTTAGATCTTGTCCGTAGAATGGGCCTCGATTGCATCACGACCGTTCGCGATCAGCAAAATCAGCATGGTCCATTGATCAACCTCGAGCGCAGTTCTGAATCGCGATCGAGATTAACGAATTCGCTGTGGATCGTTGATCAACCTCAAGTGCAGCACTGGATCGTGATTAAAAAAATGGCTTTGATCTTCACCATTGGATGGACCTCGAGTGCAGCATCAGATCTTGAACACCAATCTAGGCTGCACGATTAACCTCAAGTGCAGTATCATTTGTGATCAAGGAAGTGAATTTGAACCATTAGATTAGGCTGATCGTTTCTGGGCCGTTGGATTTCGGTGATTTAGTGCTCCTGGGCGCTGTTTTGGGCTTCGATTTCATTCGTTGGATTGTGCGGATTAGTTTTGGACCGTCAGATGCAGTTTCTAATTACCAATTTGCTTTCTAATAATGCTATTATCCAAAATTTGCCAATTTCATACTTTTTAATTGATGTAAACATGATTTTTGCACATGTCTTTCCATTTTATCAATTTTTAATATTTCCTCCTTTCTATTTCTTTAATATTGTATTTATTAGAGATATTTCTATTTAATATTTTTAATGCCAATAATTAAATAATCTACATTTTTTATTTCCATATATTTTTATTTATTTCATATTTTATTTTCAGATAATCATTTATGTAATTATAAATTGATACTTATATGATGTTTTATTTATTTTAAATAAATACATGCATACTACATTTTTTATTTAATTATGTAAATTTTTTTATATACATATTCTTATAATATGTAGTATTAACATTTATTATGCTAAAACACACATTATTCATACACACATTAACCCGTGTGTGTGTGTGTGTGTGTGGATATACTTTATTTCTTTTTTTTCTTAAGCAACTAATTAATTCTACTAAATTGAAATTTTCATTTAATTATCAAATTAAGGTCTTATTTGCATATTTTATATTATGTCTCCAATATATATTATTTTTCATTTGCCAACCCACAATTTGCACTCAAAGATGTCTTAAAATCTTCAAAAAAAATTTCACTTAACCTATTTCATTTAATTTCGTTAAACTTATTTATCTTTAATTATTTGACAAAATTTTGGGTTATTACATGGGGTATTACAAGCTTGCTAATAGATCTATTACTTATCCAAGGGGGATCATTGAAGATGCGTTAGTAAAGGTTGATAAGTTCATCTTCTCAGTAGATTTTGTTGTTCTAGATTTGGAAGAAGATGGGGACATAACACTGATTATTGGGATGCCTTTCCTGTTGGGCTAGCTTACTTTGAGAGTGAATTAATAGCAATTGGTCTTAAACCTCTACAAGTCTATGCAATTACCAAGCAATTTACATGAATGCAAGAAACTGGATGTGATAAATTCTTGCTTCATTGAAGTGGTAAATGAATTCAGCTCTCAAGAGGATATGATTGGGTGTATTTCTCATTCTATTTTATGTTCCCAACCCACGACTAAAGATGAGAGACTGAATGTTCTAGCATTGGAAGCCTCACCACCTTATCTACATCACACAGACAGTCCTTTACTTGATCTTTCCCAATCTAAAGTTTCTCAAGAAGTTCCTAAGGATATTGATTTGAAACCTTTTCTTGATCATTTAAAGTATGCCTATTTGGGTGGAGCTCCATCCTTGCCGGTCATTATCTTTTCTTCCTTGACTTCTACTCAAGAACAGAAGTTACAACGAGTTCTCGAGGAACAAAAGTCCGCCCTTGGGTAGACAATTGAAGATATACGAGGCATTAGTCCTGCAATATACATGCACAAGATCCTCATGGAGGGGTCTCATAGACCTATAGTAGAGCATCAGCAGAGATTAAATCCTATCATGAAGGAAGTGGTCAAGAAAGAAGTGACGAATTGGTTAAAGGTGAATATTATATATGCTATCTCAAATTCACAGTGGGTCAGTCCTATTAATGCGGTGCCAAACTAGGGAGAAATAACTATGATTACAAATGGTAAGGGTGACATTGTTGCTTCTAGAACTACTATAGGGTGGCGAGTCTGCATTGATTATAGAAAGCTAAACAAAGCCACAAGAAATGACTACTTCCCTTTGCCATTTGTGGATTAGATGCTAGACCGCATTGTAGGGTATGATTTCTATTGCTTCTTGGATGGGTATTTAGGCTAAAATCAGATCATCATTGCTCTAGAAGATCAAGAAAAGACCACTATTACTTGCCCCTATCGTACTTACACATCTCAAAAGATGCCCTTCAGTTTGTGCAATGCACCGACTACTTTCCAACAGTGCATGATGGCTATATTTGTTGATATGATAGAAGACATTATGGAAGTGTTCATGGATGACTTCTCAATGTTTGGTGCTACATTTGACGACTGCCTCATCAATTTAGAGAAAATTCTATCCCGCTGTTAGAAAAAAAACTAGTCCTAAACTAGGAGAAATGTCATTTTATGGTTCGAGAAGGCATAATTCTAAGGCATAAAGTTTCAGTTGAAGGACTAAAGCTGGACCATGCCAAAATTGAAGTGATTGAGAACTTGAAGCCACTACATCAGATTGGGAAGTTTGTAGTTTATTGAGGCATACGAGGTTCTATCGTCGATTCATTAAGAATTTTTCAACAATGAGTGTCTTAAGGCATTTACTACTCTTAAAAAGGACTCATGTTTGCTCCTATTATGTCTACTCGGACAACCCTTTGAGATCATGTGTGATGCTAGTGATTATGTTTTTGGAGTTGTTTTGGGACAAAGGCAGACAAGCTGTTTAGAGCTATCTGTTATGCAAACAAGACACTCATCGCTGCACAAAAAAATAATACTACTCCTGAGAAAGAGTTGCTAGTCATCGTCTTTGCTTGTGACAAATTCAAAGCTTATATTGTGGGTTCTCATGTCACAGTATTCACTGATCATGCTGTAGTGGTCATCTCTTTGCTAAGAAGGGTGCTAAGCCCGGCCTTATCCGATGGATCCTTCTGCTTCAAGGGTTTGACATTGAAATCAAGGATAAAAAGGGTTCAGAGAATGTGGTAGGTGACTATCTATCTCTTCTCCTTGGCGACATTGTTGATGAACCCATACGCATTGTTGAATTTTCCTTGATGAACAACTTCTAGCAATCACGGGCCGGTCTACCATGGTATGCTAACTTTGCTAACTACTGAGCAATGGGTAAAGCTCCACCAAATCTATCAAGCACTCAGCTTAAGCACTTTACACTAGAAACCAATTTTTATTTGTGGGATGATTCATTTCTCTATCGTCGATGAGCTGATAAAATTATTCATCAATGCATTCCCGAAGTTGAAATTCAAAAAGTCCATCATGATTGTCATACCTCACCTTACAGCAGCTACTACAGTCATCAACGAACTGTCATACATGTTCTTAAGAGTGGATTTTATGGCGCACTTTGCGTAAAGATGCCTATCAATTTTTGATGATATGTGAAGCATGCCGAAAGCAAGGAAATATCTCTAAGAACAATGAAATGCCTCTGAATTCCTTTGTTGAGGTTGAACACTTTGATGTATGGGGTATTGACTTCATGGGACCCTTCCCACCACCTGATAGGAAACAATGCATATTATTGGTTGTGGATTATGTCTTAGATTGTGTGGAGGCCATAGCTACTATGAAGAATGATACCCAAGTAGTTTTTAAATTCTTGGGTCGCAATATTTTTTTGAGATTTGGCACACCCCAAGTTATAATAATGATGAAGGTACACACTTTTGTAACTACCTATTTAATAAGCTTCTCACCCTATCATCCTCAAACTCATAGGCAAGTGAAGGTTTCCAACTGCAAGATCAAGCAATCCTTCAGAAAATAGTGGGCAAGAATCGCAAGGATTAGGCACTGAAGCTTGATGACACATTATGGTCCTATAGGACTGCCTTCAAAACTCCCATTGGTATGTCCCCTTATTAGCTACTGTATGAAAAATCCCATCATCTACCATGTGAACTAAAGCACAAAACTTATTGGGTAGTGATAAAACTTAACTTTGATGTGTAAGCTTCTGGTGAGAACTGACTACTTCAGCTTGTAGAGCTTGAAGAATTTCAAAGAGAAGCCTTTGAAAATAATCGCATTTATAAGGAAAGTACCAAGAAATGACATGATAAGTTGATAGAAAAGAAAGAATTCGAACCAGGCCAACAAGTCCTTCTATTCAATTCCCACATGTGGTTATTTCTTGGGAAGCTTAAGTTCTATTTGCCCGGCCCATTTCTTGTTACACATGTATTTCCCTATGGAGCTATTGAATTACAAAGTCTAATGCATATGCATCGATTCAAGGCTAAGGGTCAAAGATTGAAGATCTTTTGTGGAGGAACAAAGCAAAACACCTAAATCATGACACTAAAAGACTAATAATCCATGTCCACATCAAGCTAACAACATCAAACATTGTGCTTAGTGGGAGACAACTTACTCTTTTTCCTTTCTTTTATTATGATTTGCATTTTATTTCCTAAGAGGCATGCATTTTAAGTTAAAAATAGAAAAAAAGTACTAGTTACTGTGATACAGGGGAGTTATTTGGCACGATTGGGTTATCGTTGTGCACAACCATGGTAACTAGAATTGTGTTTTTCTTTTGCATATTTTACGCTATCGCGGTAAACAAGCAGGGTAATTTGAACATTACCATGGTAGTCTACCATGGTAATGGTGCAATAATACATTTTTTGAAATTTGCGGGTTTGCAGTAATGTCGTCGTTTTTAAGCAAATACTAACCTTTTTTCTCATTTCTGCACATTATTTTTTGTTGGAAACTCTAAAATTCCTTTGCTTTCTTCAATTTCTATTGCATTTCTCATCATCCATCCATTAGAAATGTCAGTAAATTTATTTATTTCTTGTGTTTTCTTTCATTTGATGCTTATTTATAGGTTTTTTTTTTGCCATAATCATTGAATTGTGAGTGTTCATTTGAATTTTTTTATGCGATTAATCACATTTTCGATTTGTCTATCATTTTCTTTTAGTGATTTTCTATTAAATTTGCATTGCATCCTCATTTTTATGCAAAATTTTCCTCTGATTGATTTTCTATGCATTGAGCATGTTCATTTCATTTCATTATTCCCATGTGCCTTATTTTGACTGTATTGGGCTTTATTGTGTTACTAAATTATCCAAGAGATATTATAATTGTTGCCCATCCTCTATGCTCACATGGTTATTATATTCTGTCTACTAAGCTTGATTAGAAGGCCCCTAGAATGAAGAATGTGGCATTGAAGCCAAAGAGAGCACCACCACCGGCTGTCCTTAAAGATCAACTCTGCTTCAAGTTAGCAGAGACCAAAGAAAAGTTCAAGCATATCAAGGATTTCAAGCATGTCATCCCTAAGCAAGGCATCATGTTAGAGGATGAGGAGAGCAGACTAGGATTAGACTCTATAGTAGTTGTGAAACGTTGGGAGCAGCTGATCCGCACGGCTGATGAACCGACTGTATCTATTATCCTGAAATTCTATGCCAGCACCTATAAGTGTAAAGGCATGAAGGTGTGGTTGGGGGCACATGGTTCCCGTTTGATGTTGAGCTAATCAATGATTTGTATGGCCTGCTAAGTGACATGCCTAATGATTTTCCCGAGTACCTACTCGAGAAGCTCGACCTAGAAAACATCCTGCAAACATTATGTGTTGAGGGTATGTCATGGAAGTGCACCAATGATCGGCCTATCATTCTAGCCAAGAGTTCCTTCATTATTGTAGCCAAGGTATGGCTCTATTTTGTCTATGCTAACATTATACCTGCATTGGCTATTAATAGGGTGCCTTAGAGAGAGTCTTCCTAGTCTACTGCATCATAAAGGGCCTCTCCATATTGGTTTCGTCATTTCAAGCTCTATCAGACTGAGTACAGATAAGACAAATGCTGAGCTCCCTCATCCTACTGTCATCACAACTCTATGTAGGATGGCAGGTGTCACATGGCCTAAAGACGAGTCCACTTTCAGGATGAAGGACCATGAGGATGATTACCACCACACTGGTGAAGAAGAGGAGGGTGGCAGTTGCACCTTCTACATTTGCACCATTTGAGCCTATTGCAACTTTGACTTCTATTGCCCCCACCTTAGAGCATCAGGAGCTTCTCCAAAGGATGGCATACCTCACCAAGTTCCTCAATGTGGCATTTCCTGATCTAGCTCAAATGATGCCTCCTCCACCATGCATTGCCCACTACATGCCAAACTGCAGTGGAGCTCCAACGCTTCTCGATGATGATGATGACGACGACGATGGAGATGATAATGTTTCTAGAAGAGCGGATGATTTTGATCATTTTACAAAGACAAAGTTCTTTAGAGATGATGCTTGAGATCAATGTTTTATTTTCTGGGGATGTATATATTTTTTTATTTTGCCATTGACTTCAAACTTCTAACCCTACTATTTGAAATTAATTTTAATGATGTCACATAATTCTTTTTATTGCCTATTTTATTCGTGGATTTCATTCTAATCATACTTGCTATCTTTTTGTTAAATACATGTTTTTTGAATGCGATGTGTATATGGGAGCTTGTGCTTCAGTGTGTCGCTTCTATGTGTGTATGCTTCATGTTGGATTTGTGCTTTTGAGGACAAGACATAGTTTAAGTTTGGGGGTGTGCACTAAAGAAAACTTCTTCAAATTAGGTTACTTTCCTTTATTTTTATAGATATTGTGTGCTACACTGCATCTAAACTGCATATTTATAGGCATATCACATATTTATTATTGAAATTCTGTCATTTAGATATCATGAAATGTTTAGGCATTTAGCTTTAGGACATGAACATGTAGAGCATACCTGTGTCACTTAGGCTAAATCCATGGCATATTTTTTTGAAAATTTTATTGAGTAACTTATGAGATTGAAAATTCCTCTAGTATGATGAGATAAAGAACTAAGAATACTTTCAAATAGTCTGTGTGCTTGGTTTGTCTAAAATTTGATTTTGACAGAACTCTTTAGTCTTAGATAAATTGAGAATTTGAAAACTAAGGAAAGTGAGGAGTGTAAATCATAACATAAGTGGAAAGAATTTCTGATAGACTCTTGAAATAATCAGAATCTATTTTGAACATGACTTAGGAATGACTCTAGGAGGGAAATGATATGGGTCATAATTGTTTGAGTTTACCCTAAAGGCCAGTCCCAACACTTCAAAAAATCCTTCGTAGCCAATTTTAAGCCTTAAAGCCTATTTTCTTGTAATGAACCTAAACAATATGTAAACACATTATCTTTTATGCATATTTCAATTGAATCTATTTGTGTACACTCATGGTTATGATAATGCCTATTTGGATGATATAAAGAAGGAAGGATGTAATTGATATATATATATATATGTATATCTTTTCTGATTTTCTGATTTTCTTTGTAATATTTCAATATATTAATGAATCTTGAGCTTCATAATTTTATATGGATGTATATATGGGCACCAATTGAAATGCATGTGAAATCATAAGTTTGGGGGAGCCATGAAAATATGGTTAAGGGCCTAAACAAAGAAAAACAAAAGAATGTTGTTGGTGGGCACTACAAGTGTATAGCGTCACAAGTAGTAAAATCGATTGTAAATCGAATATTGTCCTCTGGGAATGGTTAAATGCCAATAATCTCAAAGTCCAATCTACTATTAATGTCAATTTTATCAAGGCTATAAATCAAAGGTCAAAGTTGTAAACCGAAATCAAATTTAAATAAAAAGAAAGCTACTTTTGAAAATAATATTTATCAAGTTTTTACAAATTTCATGTAATCCTGTTAATTCTTGTTTCAACTAATCTATCTCATAATTCTGTAGGTTATAGCACTTGTAATTAAATCCCTCCTGAGTTATCTTAATATCTATTAGTCAAGTTCCTAACACCATCTCTTGAGGTGTGCAGCAAAATACCTAATGCAATAACATCTATTTTTCATTTGCAACCTCTTATAAAATCAACAAGCTCTCAGTCAATTGATTTGTCTAAGTCTATAAGTTGATTATCAAACATTAAACCTCTCTCTCGAGTTAGTTTGATAGTTTAAAATCTTCTTATCCATGGCCATTGCATAGAAAGCATTGATAACACAAGATATAGAACAAAATATCAACATAGATTAATCAAAACTCATAATTAGGGGTTCTCACAATAGAAATTACATCCTAGAATTGAAGTGCTTAGCCTGACATAGTATAGAGAATATAGAAACAAGGATTATAAACACTAGAAATCATACTAGGGAGACTTGAATGTCTTCCCTTTGCTCATCTCTTGTTCTTTGCTCCAACTCCTCCGCTACTGCTATCTAGGCCTCCTTCTTGATATTCAAAATTGTAGAAAATGTCCCAAAATGAATGTTCCTGGGTGTTGAATGCATGAGAATAAATCCCCTTTTATATCTATGGCTCAAGACTGTTCAACACCACTCAAATTGCCTTTTCAGTCAAACTACCATGGTACTTGATTGTGGTAATCAGGGCAAAACACAAATCCAAAAATCCTGGAGTCTATTAAATTCCGTTTAATTTTTCACTACTGTGGTAGGCTACCACACTAGTCATACTATTCTTTAGGTAGTTTTCTGGTTACTGCAATAGTGTACTCTACTCAATAATATGCGTTTTGGTTACCCTAGTAGTGTACTACAGTAATTTGTTCAACCCAAAAATTTTGGTCTTCTGGTTACCGTAGTAGTGTACCATGGTAATGTGATTCTGGAATGCTATTTGTTCAGGTTACCGTGGTAACGAATTCTTGCATCTTTGATCATTCTGACTATTGCGGTAGTGTATTTTTTGGGTTTCTTCTTTTGATGTTCTAGTTACCACGGTAATGTGTTTTCCTACCTTGATCATCAATGGATTTGTGCCATGTTAGGTAATTTTCCATCATCAATCATCTATATACCTGTAATTACTCATCTTGGACCTACATAAACAACTAAGAACCTTTCTCTAGCATTAAATCACAAGCCTCAATGCATAAAACCATATTGAAACTCTTCTAACTATAATGATGTTCAAATGTTTATATTAATGCTTAAGTATTTATATGAACATAAATATGTCCTATTTCCCACTTAAACCATGCAAAACACATGCAAAATGCCTAGAATATAGTTAGTATGTTGTGCAACTAACAAATGTACAGAAGGGGATCGAGCATATAAAGAGAAGATCAAACAAAAAAGGTCGTTATTATTGCTATGAATGTGCATTTAAGTCGACATTTAAATCCTATCACACTTATACCCAGGGTCAAGCCATGTTACAACCTGTAACACCCCCAACCCCCAATTCCTTGAGTTTTGGACATAACCGCCATATTTGGATGGCGGACCTAACCATTTGGCGAGTTGGGACGAGTTACTTTACAAGCGACACACA